>PVKM010004589.1:0-51572 GCA_004027735.1 Carollia perspicillata
ACTTTGAGTGATTTGATGTTTCACCAAAAAACTCTGCAGGAGACATGGTATATGAGCAGGCATGTTGTTGTGATGTACCTGCCAATCACCAGTTGCCCAAAGCCGTGGCCTTCTGAATAATCCAAATAGTTGCCTGAGGAGTGTCCTAGCTTGATGTAATATTTGATGCAGATTCGTTGCTCTACTCACTCAATCATTTTGAATGCAATGACCACACAGTACACATGCTCACTCAATAGCACCTACAACCCCCACTGACTAGTACAGTGACTCGTCATTGTTCACTCATGTGCATTCCAGTCCACTCTCCTTGGCTGCCAGGTTACATCGATGTCCTGCAAACTGTTTTCATTATATTCACAATGGTTTGACATTTCCAGACAGACCTCATATATGTAATCCCATCAAATGAGTTTATTTTCCTATAAACTATAAAAGAATCATAATATTTAGAAACAGATTATTAGTCAAATTGGATCTTCTTCACTGGGTTAACTTCTGTATCAATCCCAAAAAGAAGAGTTTACAGACCAAGGTAACATGTTAGACAAGCACACAGACTCACGCACCTGCACACACATTTATTAGACACACGCACCTGTCACAAAACTGGTGACAACCAGTTTTAAACTCTAATGATTTTTTTTCCTGTCCTACTTCTGGAAGCACTAAGTAAAGCTCACTATGACTACGACCTGGGATGGTCTCTTACCATCAGCTTTCCTTCTTCCTTTCCCTGTGTTTAGTTCCCGAACTTTTTTAATGACAAAAAAAGCAAGACTTTAATCAACATGTACATAACAATTCAATAAAATACATATGTGGATAACAAAAAAATGAAAGAAAAATTTTATGAGTGACTTTAGCTTCTATCTAAATTTCTGAATTTTCTTAGTTTTTATGATGAAATTAGTTTTGTTCTTTTACCTTTGACTGCGGATACTGTTACAGTTGTCCTCATTCTCTCCCTCTTTGCCTACTTGCACCCAACCTCCTGCCTGCCTTCCCTCTGGCCGTCCCTACACTGATCTCTGTGTCTACGTGTCATGCATGTATGTTCTTTGGCTAATCCTTCTACCTTCTTTCATCTAGCCCCCCTCCCCTCTGACAGCCATCAGTCTGTCCAATCTATCTATGCCTCTGTTTCTATTCTCTTTGTCAGTTTCTTTTGTTCATTAGATTTCACGTAAAAGGAGATATATGGCATTTGTCTTTTTCTGATTGGCTTGTTTCCCTCAGCATAACAATCTCTAGGTTCACCCAAAGTTTCCCAAAAGTAATATTTCCTTCTTATTTATGGCTACATAGTATTCAATTGTGTAAATATATCACAGCTTTTTAATTCACTCATCTACTGAAGGTCACTTGGGCTATTTCCAAATGTTGGCTGTTTGAAATGATGCTGCAATGAACATTGGGGTGAATATATTCCTTAAAATCAGTGCTTCGGGATTCTTAGGACATATACCCAGGAGTGGGATTGCTGAGTTAAAAGACAGTTCCTTTTTAGTTTTTTGAGGGACCTCCATGTTTTCAAAGTAGCTGCACCAATGTACATTTCCACCCACAGTGAATGAGGGGTCCCTTGTCTCCACAACCTCCCCAGCACTTGTTGTTTGTTGATTTATTGATGATAGCCATTCTGACAGGCATGAGGTGATATTTCATGGTTGTTTTAATTTGCATCTCTCTGATGACTAGTGACACTGAATATTTTTCATATGTCTATTGGCAATTTGTCTACATCAAACTATTAATAAAAAGCTTTTGCACAGCAAAGGAAACTATCAACAAAATGAAAAGGAAACCCACTGTATGAGACAACATGTTAGCTAGTGATACATCAGAAAGGGGGTTAATTTCCAACATATATTAAAAAATTAATATAACTCAACACCAGGTAGAAAAACAATCCAGTTAAAAAATGGGCAGAGTTTTCAATCTTTTATGAAGGTGCAAATCTCTTCTCAGTCTACACCTTCTTTCTAAGTTGCCATGTTGAAGGATTCTAGTGAAAACTACTTATTGCATAATGTTTTAAGATTCTGTTATAATGAGATTCCATTTGTTTATTCTTTCCTTTATGTCCCTTGCTCTAGGGGACATATCAGTGAAAATATTACTATGTAGAATGGCTGAGATTTTCCTGCCTATGTTCTCCTGTATAACTTTTATGGTGTCATGACTTATATTTCAGTCTTTTATCCACCCTGAGTTTATTTTTGTGTATGGTGTATGTTGGTGATTAAGTTCCATTTTTTTTTGCATGTAGCTGTCCAGCTCTCCCAACAACATTTGTTGAAGAGGCTAATTTTGCTTTGTTTTATGCTGCTGTCCCCTTTGTCAAATATTAATTGACCATAGAGACTTGAGTTTATTTCTGTGCTCTCTGTTCTGTTCCATTGGTCTATGTGTCTATTCTTATGCCAGTACCAGGCTGTTTTGATTACAGTGGCCTTGTAATACAGTTTGATATCAGGTTTTGTGATCCCTCCTACTTTGTTCCTTTTTCTCAGATTTGCTGCGGCTATTCGGGGTTGTTTTTAGTTCCATATAAATTTTTGAAA
Organism: Carollia perspicillata; assembly: GCA_004027735.1. Lineage (NCBI taxonomy): Eukaryota > Metazoa > Chordata > Mammalia > Chiroptera > Phyllostomidae > Carollia > Carollia perspicillata. The sequence goes on from PVKM010004589.1 coordinate 2,568, forward strand.
TGTTTGTTCTATATCTGCAAAATATGTCTTTGGTAATTTCATAGGGCTTGCATTGAATCTATAAATTGCTTTGGGTAGTATGGACATTTTGATGTTAATTCTTCCAATCCATGAACACAATATATGCTTCCATTTGTTTGTGTTTTCCTTAATTTCTTTCTTCAGTGTTGTGTAATTTTCTGAGTACAGGTATTTTACCTCCTTGGTTAGGTTTATTCCTAGGTACTTTATTTTCTTGTTGCTATATCAAGTGGGATTTTTTCCTGACTTCTGTTTCTGATGTTTCGTTGTTGGTGTAAAGTGCCTTTAATATCTGAATGTTGACTTTGTATCCCGCTGTTTTACCAAATTTGTTTATTAGGTCTAACAGTTTTTTGGTGGATTCTATAGGATTTTCTATATGCACCATTATTTCATCTGGAAACAATGACAGTTTTGCAGACGGAGATGTTATATTCAGAATTATTTTCAGTTGATTTAATGTAGGTCTCTGGTATAAGATACATCTGAAAAATTTATTGAAAACACAAGTGATTATGCTTCATATCTTTGGATGCTGAATCAGAAAGTTTGGCCCTGGCACATACCTAAGCTGCAGGTTCAATCTCCAGCCAGGGTGCTTATGGAAGGCAAACCAATCAATGTATCTCTCTCTCTCTCACACATTGATGTTTCTCTCTCTAAAAGCAATGCAGATATGTCCTCAGGTGAGGATTAAAAAAAGTTCAGAGTGATTTCTACTTATTTGTGTGTTGAACAAACATACCCAGCGATACCAACACACGGGCAGTTTTATGAACTGTTTCCCTGGAACAGGTGAACCGCATGGTAGAGATTGTATGCTTGGAGACTAACTTAATGTAAAATGAAGAAGGCTGAAAATGTTAGTGTAGAGTCAATAAATCTTCCTATACTGAGAGCAAACATAATGCTTAGATGAAGTTTTTACATCATTCTTTGGGAAAATCTATCCTATGCTCACAGTTACTATTAAGTTTTGAAACAAAAATAAAATTAATTCCTTGTGGATTGCTTTGTCAGCAACTGTCATTTCTATGCCTCTCAGTTATGCCAAATTACTAAAGGCAATATGAGATTTTAAGTTTTTTTGTCATTCTATCTACTCTGCTCATTAAATTACAACTGATGAAATGTCCATCATGGAGCTGTTCTTATGTGTCCAGTCCTCTGTATTTTATTCTGCTATGTATAAGAAAAGTTTTGCTGACTGGGTTTGTACCTATATACTTATCATTGGTAATATGCCCTTTGACTTTATCCCTAAGTATCAGAACTGGAAATGTGATGTTATATGTCCAGTTTGTAGGCTATGGTTAGCCTACAAACACAGGTATAAAATTTGAATCTGACTTCCTTTACATATTTTAGTTTGAGTTTTCTTTGATCACTTTATCATTAAATAGCATAGAACTTAAGTATCAATGTACTGATAATTTAGTGTTTTTTCTTGATGTAAATCTTGTTGTCTTCAGAGGCTTCTCAGAAATATAAAAATAAATTTTGACAGCAATGACTATATTATATTAGTAACATTGTAGACAATCAATCATGGCAGAGCCTTATGATATTGACATATATATGAAGCCAAGCTTCATGAGGGAGTTCTATGTCTGGTTTTACAAGTGCTTCAGTGGAAACCATGGGCTATCACTTGTAGAACTTACATTGTATCTCTATACAGATTCAGTATTCATTCAGTTCACACTCTTTTACACTGAGGACTAGTTTTAGGCACCTTCTGCCAAACATTTTTACCTCATCCTGCCCTGGCCCTACATAATTAAGACTCTTGATTTGGGACTCAGGTGGAAATATGAAATTCTTAGGACCACAAATAAGTAATTTCTTAAGTATCTTTACTCAAGGTCATTTTACTTTCCACCGAAGATAATCTCAATCATACATCCCCTTCACTAGTTTATCAGTCTTCTGTTGGGGATGTTGAGTCATTACTAGAACCCACTGAGTGCTTTGTGGGTCCTCTATACCGACATTTTTGCAAATAGCTCCTTTGCAAGCAAATTCTATTCAAAATATTTTATTTTGTATATGTCATCAATTTGCTGTTGGGATCCTAATACAGGGGAGCACAGCATGAACATAATTGAAGATAGATGAGAAAGAGTAATATGTTGAGGAACTTAAATATAAATGTAATATTATTTTATCACTTAGAGTGTATTTGGTTCTTGTAAGTTATGGAAAATTAAAGGAACAAATTATAGGAAAGTAAGATCATATTATATATCACAGTTATATTACAATATACTATTTAAATCCCTAAATATCATCAATGCTTTATTTCTTTTTTCTTTGTGTCTATTGTTTTAAAAAATATGCTAAACCAATAAAGTAAATAAAAAGTATTTGAATTATTTAATGAACACCAGCTGAATAGTATATAGCTTCATTAAGGCTACAGAATGGTTAGCAGAATTTGGATTTTCAATATTTAATTTTGTTTGAAAAATCTAGAAAGTATGAACTATTGTATCAAATTTATAAAGAAATTTAAACTATTTCTACTCCCTAAAGTTAAACAATTTTCTTTGATTATTTTGTTTCTGGTATACATCATTTTGTACTGGAAAGCAAGAGAACTACTGATTACTTACTAATGATCCTTAATTTGTTTAAGTGCAGAAGGAATGATCATGTAATTTTATATAAATGTTACCGGTCTCAGAGTACTACTTGTCTTCATTTAGCTTTCTAGATTACAGTGTCATATACAACTTAGTTATTAGGACACAAACTTTTTTGTGGGAATTAAGCATCTTGATCCTTCTACTTATCCTTTCGTCAAATGCAAATTTAGGAATCATACCATAAATGTTTCAAATTGTGGGTATTTTGAATGGAAGTAATTTAAAATAGACCTAGTTAAAACTATAAAATGATCCTCATGTTGGCTAAGATGGGCCAGTACTAGTATGTCAGTCATATTAGGCTAAAAATGCTGCTGTAATAAAAAATAATAATAAATTTTTGTTCAGTTAACACTGTTTTGTGTTTTTTGAAGAAGAACCCAAGTCTTCTTCACTTGGATTAAAAGTTGAAGGAGCCGCCTCCTCTGAGACATGGAAAGAACCATGGGATGGTTCTAAAAACCCACGTTCAGAGGTTGCAGTGGTGTTGCTCACTTTTCATTGTCCAAAACAAGGCATATGATTAAGCCCAATATCAGCAGGGTAGGAAATTGTATCCTCCAATAGGAAAAGGCAGCGGATAATGAAAAACCATTCTTCAGTTTACTTTAAAATATATTTCTGCCTGGTAGCATTCAGAAATACACAGTTTATTTAAAACTCTGTCATAAAAATTCAACATTTTTGCAAGTAAAAGTTATATTAAATTATGCATAACATGCTCCTGAACAATTTGATGAAAAGATGTCAATTACTTAAAATTATGTGAGAAAAATGTTTTTTGTAACCTGATGTAGGAAAAAAACTTATATTTTACTATTCCATAAGTGTATGTACACCTTTCTGACCTCATTTTAATAATAGACTACCTTTATCTCAATTTATTCACATTATGAGATAAAAGCAGAAATGTGACAAATAGTTCTTCTATAATATGCAACTGTAATTATAGCATAGCACAAATCTTTAATAATACTAATAATGATAACAGTACATATATATGGAGGCAGCAACATTAATAAAATTATGTAAGTTTCAAAGATTTGGGATTAGAGTAAATTTGCCAATAAATATTTTATTGTAATAGGAATAAAACTAAATCTTCTATTAATTTATATAAAAATCACCATATTTTTCATCATTAACATTTCTTTAAGATTAAATTTCTTTTTGAGTTCTGTCAAGAAAATATACCATGTAAAATTGTATTTCTCTATTTTTTATCATAATTAAATAAATATATGCCTTCATTCAAATAGTTCTTTATTATTAACCATCATTGGGTTTTCTTTAATTAAAACCTCCAGCAAATTTTGCCCAGGCAGGGTTACAATATTTGGTTGGAGGATCTCATACACAAAAAGTTTGTGGATTCCATCAATCCCAGGTTGGGATGTGTGAGGGAGCAACCGATTGATATTTCTCTGTCTTTCTCCAAAATCAACAAATACACGTTGGGGTGAGGATTTTAAAATGATTAAAAGAAAAGAAAAGAAAAAAATATTCAGTAAATTTCAAAAGTCCTTTTAAAATATTTTTAATTTTAGGCTATTTGCATAACCATGAATGGAAAATATTTTAAACTTGTTTCTGTTAAGTAATAATAATGACCTATTGCTAGGTATGGAAATTAAAAGCTCTATTCAAAATCACAAATTTAGGTATGAATTTATTTAAAACTTTATTCTTATTTGCAAGAAGAATGGGTAAGCAAAAAGGATGAAGGATAGGTCTAAGATCCCAGGGGAAGATTTTTTTAAAAATAAAGATTCTAAACCTTGCATTGTTTGTCTTCGCCCTTCCGTCCATCCTTCTCTTCTGTGCTTCCTCACCCCACCCCACGCCCACCCACCTTGCCCTCCCTCCCTCCCTCCTCTTGGAAATACCTATCCCACTAAAACACCCCAGCACATGGTATTATGAGCAAGCACTATTATAACATAAAATTCACAATGGAAGCTAAATTTTTTACATACTTGAATTTTTACAACTATCTTCATTACCATAAAAATGTACAAGTCTACAATTCATAAATAATGACTTTGTTTCCTTTTAATGATAGGAGACAAAGCACATTTCCATGCATTATCAGCAAGTAATTGAGAGTTTACTTTTTAGGGCTAATTTCTCCTAATCTGAAAATATGTTGGTATTTTTATATTATTAGAGAGAAGGAAATTATAGAGCAAATGAATTAATTAATTTTTGCTAGAAATACTTACGAATGAAACCAAAATTCTCATCTGAGTGTATCAAAAAGAGGCATTCATTTCTCTGCATTGAATATGTGTTTCAAGATGATATGGAATACACATTAAAACACATTACAGCTGTGCCAATCTTTTTTGCAATTATTTTGAATAGTTGGCTATTTGCCCCATTTGACAGTTTGTGAACATGGTGAATAATTTAGCATTCATGCTGCTGCTGTTTTGGCACAATTAACACGAGTCGCATATCCACTGCTATTCAAACTGATTACAATATGGGGGGAAAGAGAATCACTGCCTCATTGTTCAGTTCTTTGTACTGTATTTTTCCAAAAAGGTCTTGAAAGGCAATCCTAAGTGAAACACAATTCATACCACCTTGTGTGATGACCTCGAAGTCTCAGAGGATATCCCTTTTTATTAAATTCCTGATACCAATTTAGATCTGGTATCTAATTTTAGAAGTTTCTTGGAGAGCCTGTCAACTGGATGTCCATGTATTCCAAGCATGTGCAAAATATTTATGGACCTCTGTCCAAAGCCGAAGACTGCCGTGTCATTCTGTAGATCACCGTCCATTTGTCACTCTGCCTTACGTGACTCAGGGGCAACAACACTACACCCAGTGTCTTTCTTCATCTCAGTGGCATAACTTGACTACAGTCTTCTGTCGTGCTATTTTAATCTGACCAAAAACTATCAGTGTAATTCAAACATAGAAAAAGTAGATCTTGAAAAAATGTTTTTAAAATATATTTGCCATTGATTCTTAATACCTTAATACAAAGCTGACTTTTCTGTCTGCTGTTATATCTTATAAGAAAATCTGCGGATAGATTATTTTTTACTATTAGAAGAATTACTTTTAGATAAAAGACAAAAAGTTATATCATAAGTATTTGTTCAAAGAATGTGTACTAGTGTTTAATAATTAATCTGTAGGTTCAAGGCAATAATATGTTTGTAAAACTGTTACTACTGTTTTGTCTTAGCCCTCTTCTAAATGATTGCATGTTTTCTGTATGGCATAGAAAAAAAATTATTTGTTTCAGAATGAATGAAAACTGAATTCACTAGTTTTCCACAGCTATACTTCTGGATGTGTTAAAAATTCATGAATTCAATAAATATTTAGTTAACACATACCATGTACCAGGTACTATTACAGGTGCTTGGGATACAGAATAAAACATATTAACCACAAGGAACACTTCCTAAAGGAGGGAAACAAACAGAAACCACATAAGTAAAATGAATATGTTGCATGGTAACAAGGGTTCCAAAGAAATATAGATTTTAGTTAGATAACAGAATTGAGGGTTACAGTTTTAAGTTGAATGGTCAGGGCTGAATGCGACCTCATTGAGAATGCAACTTCGGAGTGAATCCATGGAGGAGGTGAGGGAAGGACACTGCAGCTATTTGGGGGAAGAACATGCCAGCAAAGGGCACAGCAACTCTTGGCCTTTGATTATTGATGTTCAAGAATGCAGGTCTTAGAGGAACCATTCTAAGGTGAGAAGTTGACTTTCATATAATTCAGCTATTCACTTGTGGGCATAAAGTTGGAATAAAATATTCTCTCATTATCATTCCAGTATTTTATCATTTTTATAAATGTATTTGAAAAAAGCCAATGCTGGTAGCATGCTTGTCTACTGTCATAAGGCAACTGGATTTTAAATAAACCTAAAGTCTTTATATATCTAATATTGCCATCATGTTATCTGACTAGATGTACCAATATAAGTCCACCTGGGGTGTAACTGTATAGAGAAAAAGTTTTAAAATGCAATGTGAACTATGTTGTCAGACATCACATTACTTAATTTGCCCAAGACTCAGTTTTGTCATTAATTTAATGGGAAAAAACATTCCTGTCTTGCAGGGTACTGTTGTGAGGATTAACATTATCATATGCAAGAGTGACCAGTCTAGCATATGGGTTATTGTGGGTAATAAAATCTAATGTGTTTTATCAGTGTGTAATCAAGCAGAATATTTATTGTTAAAGTATAATAAGAAACTTAAATGTTGCACAACACACAATGCTCACATTTTTATGACAATCACATTCTCTCCTTATAAGCAGATTGCTTGAGCCAGCAAAGGGGAAGGTAGAAACACACATACTTGGAGGTTAAAGGTCCTCATGCTGAGGGCATAGCGCCATGCAACTGTAAAGGTTCAACCACCCCGTTTCAGAAGGTGAATGTCCATGGCAGATTCAAGGCTGTGCACTACAACCAGTTATCTTTGGGTCTTTTTTCTTGGTGCTGCCATGGCTGTGCTACCTCCTTGTGTTTTGCACATTTTCATGCTATGCCAGTACAGTCATCAGATTCAGTTCAAACTTTCTGGTACTGGGAGTTACGTGATGTTTTAAAGGTAATTTTGCATCACCACTCAGAGCATTATGGTGATTTAGTGTTGGCTTAATAGGACTCAGATTTATTTCCCAACTTTTCCATTCCTTCCTGGGACTCTTACATTGCCTAGGGGGAATAATTGGGATAACTGTAATAATATAAATGATACAATATTTTAAAAAATAATAAAATAAAGAAATGGAAGGTTAGCAACAGGGGAGTGGGAGGAGAGGGTGGGGAGAAGGCACAGGGAATAAGTAGCATAGACGGAGGGGAGAAAATAGACAGGGAGAGGGCAAGAGTAGGGTGGGAAATGTAGAAGCTAAAGAACTTATGATACATGGACAAGAACTAAAGAGGGGGAGAGTGGGTGGGAGGGAGTTGGCAGGGTGGAGGGGAATGAAGGGGGCAATGGGAGAACTGTAATGGCATAATCAATAAAAAAGTTAAAAAAATAAAATAAAGTAGCAATGCCTGGAACCTCCCCCTCAAAAAATAAAATAAAATACTATTAGAAAGTAAAGTATTTTAAATCCAGACTGACAACTCTCTGCCCATGGTACTGCAGTTTTCACCCAAATGTCTGCTTCATTCTTTCTTACATTTCAGCTTTCAAAAAATTCTTTACTGAGTACCTACTGTATACTTACTTCTTTTGTTGTTTGGCAAAAGCACATAATTCCTTTCTGTGAAGACAGAAAGAAAGCTGATTTTCAAAAAAATCATCTTAGTATATTTTGACAAGTAGTATCAAAACTCCAGACAAACATGGATACAGACAATTGTCTAGGGTTTTAGGAAAGGCTTCAAAAAGAAGGCGACATTTGAGATGGGTTATGAAGAATGGGAATATATTTAACTAATTAGAATATTTGGAGATTTCTTATAAAAAGAAGCAGCTTTTGCTAGTTCTCATATCAAATCCCCTTCTAAAATTCTCACACCTACACTCAAACTGTAAGCTTTCCACGACTTTGGGTATGTTTCGTATACTTTTATTTGCACCTGTGACTCATCACTCTGTTCTTACAAAATTCTGTTTGAAAAAATTATAAGGGCAGCACACACAAAAAGCATGCTTGATGTTGAAGGAGAATGCCATAAAATCAGCTCAAATTTTGTTGCAAACTCAAGACGTTCTAAGTTCAGCTAAATGTGAGAAAAACCACCATGGATGTTTGTATTAATTTGTACCAGGCACAGGGCTATATGATTAAACAGTAAATATAAGCAAAATAATTTGTTACCATATTTTTGGACCATAAGACACAGCTAGGTTTTAGAGGAGGAAAATAGGAAAAAAAATTTGAAGCAAAAAATTTGGTAAAATATTTAATAACATAAACAACATAATACTTCACCAATGTAAATGTAAACAGAACTCAACAGCAGCATTAACAACCATTATTCCTCCCAAATTTGGGGGGGGAAGTGCATCCTATAGTCTGAAAAATAATGCTTTTCAAGCCAGAATTAAATTCTATTTTATCTCTTTATTTCAAACTAAGTGTATGGAAAAGAGGAGAAGGTAATTGATAAAAAAAATTCATTGAATAATTTTAATTAAAATAATATAAAATACTTATTTCTTCAAACAATACATGCATGGATTTGTGTGGAAGGGGAAAAGGACCTTCAAAAGGAAGCAAGAAAAAAGTGAAATAAAATGCTGACCAAATACTTATTACTATCATTTTTATTGTTATTGTTAATTGCACTTCTTATTCTAATAACATTTATAGAGGACTTTAGTAAGCAGACATACACATGGGCATACAGACATGATTAAAATAGTACTGAACAAGAGTACAGCACAGTACAGAGAAAAAGTACTCTCCAGAAATCAGCTGGGAAACTAGAAAAAGCTGGTTTCTTCATGCCAGCATTAAATTTCACTTTAAACTTCTCGTCAGCTGAAGATAAAAGGGAAAACATTTCCGTTGACTGATGAAAAGTATATCAGTTCTTCAAGAACTTCTTTCTTTCTTATATCAAGAAAGAAAAACTTTTCCTGGCACTAAATTCTGGGAGGAATTTATCATGTGTATCATTATTTGAGATGTCGACTAATATAATAAATAGTGGTTTTGCAGACATTGGAAGGGTATTTTTCATAAGATTATTTGTTATATCAGTCTACAGTAAAAGCTAAGGGCATAATATTACATTGTGACCCTTGAATCAATTTCTGAAGATGCTGGAAAACAATCAGAGGGCAAATAGTGAAATAAATTAAATCATTTGCAATAAAAGAGAATTATTTTTCCCGATGTGGTGATGATAAATGAAAGCTGCTACATGTTCTAAATAACTTCCATTGTCAGAGATGTTTCCATTTTCATTGTGAATTCAAAATTTTATTACAGTAAAGAATTTTTAAATGTCATTTCATATTGAGAAGGGAGAGAACTGATTAGCCAAAACTCAGTTAATTATTAGTTGATTATTTCTCTTGCAGTTGGTCTTCCCAAATCCCACTGTGATTTGGCTTCTATTCCCACCACCCACTCTGTTCTTGCACAGAGCAAGGCTAACTTTCATCCCACAGCTTCATATAGAACTTGCACTGCCCAGTTGCCAAAAGCCCTCGCCCACATTTGGCTGACCTTAAAAGTTACTTGGATGCCCATGGCATTGCTTTCCTGCCTTTCTCTGGTTATTTGTCTCATTTGCTTGCTTGGGGTCCTCCTTTTCCTTACTGCCATGCACAGTTCTGTCCTCAGCCTATTTTTTATCTCTGAATTGAATTCAACTCTCACATATATCCCAATCTTTGTCTGCAGCATTTGAGCTTTAAACTAATTTACCAAACTGCATATGTGTAGCTAAATATATAGTGGGTAATGTCAAAACCAACAAGCTCACCACTGAACTGCCTCCTCTTGCCTCAGGCATACCTGCTTCCCTTCTTCTCTTGCTAGTATCAGTCAATGGCTCTAATCATCTGGGTCATAAGCATAGGACTTATTGTAAATAATTTTATTGTTTATAATACAGTGTTTTCTATATTGTAATAACAGTACGGGAAATGTAAAAACCCCCTTCTCCATCCTTCTCTTTATCAAACCTTTCATCGAGACTAGCATGCATCCTTTCTATTTCGCTCACGCGATTTCTCTCTGCTTTTCATAATCAGCTGCATGTCTCAGTGCCTTGTCACTTCAGGTCTAGACTGTTACAATGGGAGCCTCCCTGGCCTTTCTACCTTCATGCTTGTTCCTAGTAATTATATCCCTCCCACTGCAAGCAGGCTCATTTATCTAAAAAACAAATCTATTTATGGCTTCCTCCTCTTTAAAGTTCTGTGTCTTTTCATCACCCATATTAGAATTACAAGCATGACTATATAGAAACTTTTTGATTTGGCCCCTGCTGATTTCTCCTTCCTCTCCTCTTTGCAGTTTACACTCTGTTAATAGCAAAATTGCTCCCATTTCCTGCACTCACACATGCGCTCCTCTTTTGTGGCTTTGTGCTTGGGTTGAAGCCCTGGCAGGACCTCCTCATCTCTCTTCACCTGCTCCTACTCATCATTTAAGACCCAGCTGGGGCACTGTCTCCCACAGGAAGCTGCTCTAAAATCCCCGTTGGCTATCATCTGTGCGGTGCAATTACCATATTGTGTCTGTATTTTATTCTTCTGTAACTTTTCTTCACTAGATTGGGATCTCCTCAAGAGCAAGATCACCTCTTATTCACTTTATCTTCTCCCAAAGCAACTAGTTTAGTATCTCAAAATGATTGCTAAATAGCAAATGAAATAAGTTCAATTAAAATTATCATCAGTAGCATTGTTTTTCTTTCTAGAAAATGTGTATTTCAGTGTAACCAAATGAGAGCACTGTAAATTGAACATAAGAATCATGGTTTCTATTAACCCTCTCTGAGGAAGAAATTTAACTTTTCTTCCCAAAATGATAGTAACAGTAAACACGCTCCAGAGACTTTAATTTCAGGCAAATTCTTCTGCATCGTGGCAACTGCATTTAACATCAGAACCATGTAATTAGATTTTTAAGCTCCAACTTCTTCTTCAGAGACTGGGGTAAGAGGAACACTAGAAATATATTTTATTCAATAAATCAATATTTTTGATATTGTGAATCATAGACATTGCAAATGTCTTAATGAGAGAGTATTACATATTTTTACATTTTATTCCCCAACTGAAGTTTACTTGGAAAAATTAAATTCTTATTTCTAACAAAAATAATTCAATATCATTAATATTGTAAATCACAGGTGGCAAACACAAGGCCCAAGGGCTGGGTCTAGCCCTCCACCTTGTTTTATTTGACCTGTCACCTGGTTTCTACCCAGTGGCAGCACCGAGCTCCTTGCCCCTAGTTAAGGAGTAGTTATATTTACACAGTCCTAAAATAACATTTGGCCCTTTGAAGGCAACTGCTAGGCTGATGTGGCTGGCCCCCGGTGAAAATAAGTTTAACACCCCTGTTCTAAATGATAAGCTTTACACTATGGTTTGGAAATACACTTTTGAATAGAGCATTTGGAACACTGGATAGAACCAAACGTACAATATGTCTAGTACAGCTAACTCACTTATTGAGAAGAATATTTAGTTCCCCATTCCAAATTAATTATCTACTGAACATAATTGTTGAGTACCCCAGTTGGAAATAGGACTCAGACTGGGTTTCTCTCATGACGCTATACTGTCCACTTATTTTTTACATAAAAATGTAATTCATGCATTTGACTCAAACATGAGCCTGCATACACAAACACTACCACAGGAAGTGGTTAAATAATGTAATCTTTTTATTGTCATTTCTATTTGAACCACTTAGCAATGTGAAAGGCTCATCTCTAAAATAATAGAATCAATGAGAAGTGTTACAGAATGTTCAACAGAATGTTCAAATCTCTGCTTTGCAATTTCGTTACAGATTCTTTTCAGGTATATGTAACAAAGTGGATAAGTGGCATTTCCTCTCCAGTAAACATGAAATAAAACACTCAGAAGAAAAAGAGATTTTAAATGCAAATGTTAGTCACAACAAAATAATTTTCTTGATATTTAAAATTGAATCAGGATGTGCAGGCCACTAACCCATTAGTTGTAAAACAACATGCTATTTAGATTTTGAACATTATATTAGGGTATTAAATATGCATAGTATCCATTGCTTGTAATGAAACTCAGGTGATAGTATTTACCTTTAGACCCATTTGCAATATAGTAATCAAAACCCTGCAGTTTTCTATATCCTGAGTCTGATTTCTGAACAGAGACTTTATCACTTTTTCCAAGACTAAAATCCATGAGTAATTCTTCAAAATAAGGAAGTGGGTCAAAGTCAACTGTTTCAGTCATACATAAAAGTTTCCAGTTTGTATTGTTTAAGAAAGAGGAGATATATTACATGCTACTGAAAACTACCCCAAATCTAGGTAGATACTTCAAAGAGACAGAGTAATGATCGATGTTTTAAAGTTTGTAATTGAATGGAATCTAGGAGGTTGCTGGTATATACATACTTCTAAAAGGCTAATCTTATATTCCCTTTCCCACTCAATTGCAAATCCTTGATGGTAGGCAATGTATGTGTTCACTTGTCTTTGAAGTCTTACAATTTTAGCACAACTCTTGGCACAGAAGTTCATTACATACTTGTTTAATTCATTTCATGTGTATATATGTGTATATGATTTATACATACAGATATATATGCATTTATAAAGTACATAAAACTAAATGCTTTATAGTCTTGGGAAAAAAGGTTTTGACTTAACTGCGAACTCTTCCTTGTCTTGCTGTGTTAAGGTCCTCATTACACACGAAGCCTTACTCTCTCATGGCCGTATTAGTTCAGTGTAGAGCATCTGAAGTGAAGTCTCCCCTCGCTACCAATAGCCCTACCAACAGCTCCACCAGCCTCCTTGGAAAAGGGTGACACAGTTTTCCCACACCTACTTACACAGGGAGAAGACTTAGCTCTTAAATGTTGTAACACCTGATATTTAGCTTATGGGTCAGAGAACTGGGCAAAGAAAAGTCATTTATGTCAAACCTATACCTAATGAAATTCTATTATTTAAGAGTATTTCATCACCTTACTACAAAGTACTTTTCTACATATTCCATGCTAGAAGATCATAATTTCTACAGTTAAATGTAGTTTTAAAATTATATTTTTTTACTTTTTTTCTTCTTTAAATAAGCAAATGATCATTGATCAGGTTTTTGAATTCTGGGATTTGTTTTTCAAACCAATCTCTATAGGCTCAGGAATACGTAAAATTCTTTGAATCAGTTTTTAACAGAATGGGTAGTGCTCTTCTGAAATCTTCAGATTTCTTCCAACTGTTGGTTTTGCTATTCATTGGAAGATTACAGTTTTGACAGTCAGCTGCTGCTAACCCTATCCTTCATCACTCAGAAATCATGACAATAGTCAGGAAGTCATTCACTTGTATTTATCTGGGACCCACTGAAAGGAATTGCACCAGGAACTTCACGGGAAGCCATCCATATGAGCCTCACCGTGGAAGACATCCTGTAATGAAAGCACTACTAAAGACAAATATATTCATGATATGTGCATTTTATTGACAGAACAACTTCATATAACATGTCCCAAATAAAATGCATGTGCAAAGATTTAGCTCATAATGCATAATGAGTGTTGGAGTGACTACAGTTAGGATAAATTATTTTGCAAAACTCTACAAAGAATTAAACAGAAGGAGGGAAATAAACAAATTTGAGATAGAATGAACTAAGGAAGTGATACTTACTATTATATAATATATTTACTGAAATATTTACATAGAAAAAGATATATTACCCATTTTTTACAGTATCCAATCACTCATTTTTGCAGTTGAAAAGAAGTTGGAAAGTATCACAATGCCTGTTTAATGAAAACAATAAATACATTTTCAAAAAGTAACAGCAATTAGGGAAAACCTTTAGAGTAAAGGTCATCCTTTGTTTGTCCAATAAACTGAACTCTTTAATCAAAAATTCAACAAAGTAAGATTGCTGGCTTATTTCTCTTTCTTGTATGATATTTTAAAGCATAAATGTGTCATGGAGATATTAACATTAAAAATCAGAATGGAAAGAAGGTTTTACTGTCAGTCATGCAATTTTCATGAAATTATTCTGAAATTGCACGCGGCAAAGGAAATCCGACCTAGCTGCTGGGGTGGCAAACAGCCTGCCGCTGTGAGCTGGCTGAGGCACCTCATCCTGCATCCGGTTAAACGCGACCCAGTCGTCTCTATTTCAGCAGAGGGGTCTGTATTTCTGTCCTGGAGCTGGGTCTTAAAATACACTGAAGCTTAAGTTTGTTTAAAGCTACAACATGATTATTCACATAAAATAATTAGTGACATTTGAACTGCTTTCTGATAGACTCCATTTAGTAGGAGACTAAGTGGCTTTCCACATTTATAGAACTCACATTTGAAAATACTGCTAAATACATTTCAAACACAGCATTTTTGAGGGAGCACACCATGATGAACTTTTAAAATTCTTTATAGGTTTATAAAACATGATTTTTTCTTTAAAATCTACATTACATATCCCATTACTTCTTAACAAATAAATCTAGAAAGTTTTTCCGTGGACCGATACTTATGCTAAAGTACAAATTGTAATCCCATTCAGATTGTGGCAATTATGTTTTCAACCTTTGTTATGTTTCAACTTCTGGCAATTATAGTAAAAAATAGATATGAAAATTGACTAATTTTGTAAATTAATATATTTGCAATTCATCTTGTGAATCTAAATCATATTTTGTGGATGTCTGTTTATAAATTTGAGAAACTGTTCAAAAATAGTTGTACAATATACAAGATTATCATATTTTTGCCAGTGTATTTTAACTGTGGTAATAAAGGTAAAGGGGAAATGTTTCTGTTGAAACTATTACAGTAAAACATTCCACTAGGATGGAAAATTAACTTATTTACCAGCCAATCAAGATTCCCTAGTGTTCTGAAAGCAGCATGAAATAAACTTGTTGAACAGTGAAAATACTAAAGAATGCCATTGACCTGTGAGATATAATGACTTAAAATATAAATAGTAGCAGGATATATTCCCATAGTAGTTGTACAGGTGTTTCACCTGTTGACCTAAACTTCTCTGCTTCCTAAACTAAAGTATAACACTTATCTGGGAAAATAATTTGCTCTGAATCATAAATACTAACCCATGATGCTTGCAACTCAGGTTATTAAAAATCCCTTGCATGTTGGAGATTTAGTGCTGGTAATGGGTCCTCCACTAATTTAAGGCTTGATTTACTGTAAAAGATGCATTTCTTTCTATACTATGCAAGCTGTGAAAATGAAGGATTTCAAGTCCACGTCTGGCCAAGTGAGTCACCAGCAAATTGTTAATAAGTGAAACCCTGCTCTCTTTTAAAGTGAAGTGGCCAATAGTCACAGGGCTTTTAGAGAACACAACTTCATGCTCCTTTGTCTAAGCCATAGTTTCTTTGCTACTACTGCCTTCTCTACTCTTGATGCTTTAATTTAGATATTCTTTTTTTAAGGATTTCTTATTTATTTCCAGAGACAGGGGGAAAAAAGGAGAGAGAGAGGGAGAGAAACATCAAGCGGTTGCCTCTCCCACACTCCAGTGGGGACCCTGCCCACAACCCAGGCATGTGCCCTGACTGGGAATCGAACCAGTAACCTTTTGGTTTGCAGGCCCACACTCAATCCACTGAGCCACACCAGAGCTAATTTAGATATTTTTTGTGGGCAAAATTGCTGCACTTGATATGTAAGTTTGGTGCAGTGAAAATACAACATGCAACACTTAAAGGACAACTTTTCAACCCATACAATGAACAGCAGCCCAGATCCTCCTTTCTTCTTTTTCTTCTAACACTTATATGCCTACTACAGTGATTCTCGAGTGGTTGTCTTTTCATTCTCCAACAGAGCATTTTAGGATCAACCTTATTGTTTTTTGTCCAACAACATCTACATGATTCCCTGGCCCCCATATTCCATTCTGATGCCCAGATACTTGACCAAACTCTTTGACTAGAGAGTCCAATTCCATGGTGTTTGAAGGTGGAAACTGCCTGGGAACACTGCCTCCCTGCATGTCCTTTTTATTGGGCAGTGTTGATTACGATGGTGGCCATTGGGAAAGTGGGGAGGAGGTAAGCAATTTCATTTCCAGGCCAAGAAACTAACATTTCAATTATGTTTCTACAAATTGTGATCTTGTGATTTAAACCCAGGTGTCTTGTTTCATATAATACATGCATTTTCTCTATTGTAGTGGATTTCTTTCTGGGAGTTTTATAACAACCATTCTAAATTTTTTAAATAAAAAATGAGAACTTGTTGCTATTTGGAAACACTATGTGATGATCATTTTTATTAACATCTATATTAGCAATATCTGTAATAGTTTGCAGATTATAGAAATGTGAAGATAGGCCTTTAATCTACATTGAAATAGGTATTAGATAAAAATAATAATAACAAAACAATAAAATTTTCTATGCTTTGAAGGAGAGACAAACATTTTAATTTATGGACTCTAATGGTTACTTTCTCAGCATTTTAAATGAACAAATTAGAATTTTCTCTAATGTTACTTTCTACACTCCACAATATATGCTTAATATAAGAGCACAGAACATAGAAAACTAGTGCAATTATATCTGCAAAGAATTATTTAGTTAACTATTAAAATTGTGAGATTTGTACACTACAATATTTTAACTATCTAGCATGTATTTTGACTCTTTAATTAATTAATGAATCCATTAATTAATAGGTTGAACATTACTCTGTGCCAAATGTCTTACTGAGAACTGAAAATAATGTAATGAGAAAAAACTATTTCTGTTCTGTTTGAGATTAGAGTCTATTGAGGAAACATTATATGAAGTAAGTAAGAGCTATAGCAAATGTATGCACACCACACCACAGAATTATAAGGGAGAAAGCTTCCAGCATTTTCACAAAGACACTGAAAAATTACGCAAGGTTTTTTTTTTTGTGTGTAAGCAATCTTATATCCTGAGTCCCTAAAGCAATATCCTGATATAGGCAGATTAACTTTAGTGGAATACAATAGTCTATAATCATGACTAATCCAACAAAATATGTAGACAATCTGTCATCAGTTAGTATCTTCCATAATAGTAGAGAAAATATTAGTAGAAGGAATGAAAATATAGGCTTTGATGAAAAAAAAATAGCAGGTGGGATGTGTTTAAAAAACAAATAAATAATATAGTGTCAGCCAAAATAGGTACAGAAAGCTTTATAGATGGTTTTATGGTATTATGGTTTGTGGTAGCAAGTTTTAAAAAAAGATAAATTGGCATTAGTTACCCATAATGTGTATGGTTATTCTCAAAAAACTTGCAATATGTTGTACAAGCCACAATATTCGACACCCATGCTATTCTCAAAATTTTCTTAAATGAATTTGGTAAATACAAAAGAAACAGTGCAAGAAGCGTAAGTAAAATGTTTTCGAAGGTCACTAGTTTTTAAAGTAAAAAAAATCAAGAATATATTTAAAATTACATCTCTGGTACCAAGTTAGGTTACATACAGTGACAAACACCTACAAATTTATGTTGAGAGCCCAAGAAACAGATCACCATATTTATCCTGATTCATTCAAATTTAGTTTTTTATTCCTCTAATTGTCTTTATTTTTACTTAACAAAATTGCAATGGGTTTCACAGCTCATAAAATCTTCCATAATTATTATATATGTCCAAATACCACCACCAAACTGAGTCTTTAAAAAAGAAATCAAATGTCATTCCTACAAAGTTACATAATAATCACTTTCTGTTTAATACTTCAAGTATAAAAAAGTGTTTTTCTTATGTATAATGAGCATGAGAGTTTTTACAATTAATTGCTAAAGCTCTTTAATTGAGATAATAGAGTTAAAAACTGTGTGAGAACACAATTTGATGTAGTAAACATTATTTTAATGTTTTTATGAATATCAAAAGGTATTTTATCAATGGTATTTTATAAACTCCATCTATCAGATACTTGGAGGCTCTTTAAAGCACTTTATTAAAGTCATGTAACAACTCTTAAAAAACAGCAAGGGAATAATCATATTGCCATTTGAGTCCTCAAGTCAAGCCATTTTCAACTTGGATCTGTAATTTAAGAAGATTCAAGGCTAGACATGTGGGATACTGTTTCTTCTTCCTTGAATACTATAGGAATGAGAAAATGAATTTATGTTGACTGATTTTCAAAGAGATTAATTCTATAGATATGCCCTGAGGGGTAATAGGGAAGACTTGAATTTTCTTCACTAATCATTTGTTAATAATAAAAAATTGTTAACTAATAAACAAGGCATTCTCTAATCACTCCCATAAGGTGACAGCTGCTCCTGTAGCCAAGGCAGTAAGTGAAACCTGGCATATGATTCTAGCTCCACCTCAAAGCCACGGAAAGAAAAATGGGGCGTTCATCGCTGGACCAAGTGATATTTAACGTTTGAGAGCATACAGAAGATGAAAGAAAATAATTTAAGTTTCTTTTTCCCTTTCTCTTTAAATTTGGAGAAATCTGTGCCCTTGAAAAGCATAGTGCATTGTAGTTTTTGAGTCATCATCCAGCAAACATTGGGTTTTGCCATTATAATAAACTCTTTCAAAGAGTTTTAATTCTAGGTTTCTGCATTTCTGTCCCCTATTGTTATCAGTTTCAAATTCTTTAAAACCATTTTTAAAAGGTCACTTCTCGATAATAGAGATTTCATTAAACTCGTATCTGAGGTACAGCTTTCTTTTCAGTGGATAACAAAGGGAAACTATACACACTTGCTTTGTTCAAGTCAGATGTGAAGTAATCCTTTAAATAATACTGCCTGATTTTTCACTTTGTTTATTTAGTATATGTCTGCCTATTTATTTATTCAGTGAGAAAGTGTGTGATATGCCTTTACGGAAAGCAAATAACTAATAGCTTCATATCCTGAATCGCTCAACAGCCGACCTGCACATTTCATTCGTATTCCACAGATGCCTCATTTTTTCCTCCTCACTGCTTAGCCTGTACTGATCAGTATTAACAATGGGATTTTTGTCTTACTTGAAAACTTTCTTGTTCCATTTGAGTTGAGGTGGAGACACTCTTACTTCACAAAAATTAGGTATTTGGGTATTTTCAGTGTCTTATTATTTCAATATGTTAATATTCAGGAACACTGCATTCATTTATCAGATAATCTAATAAAGGAGCTGTAAGTGATGACTAAATCTTTAAATAGATGGAAAGGAAAAGGAAAAATCACATGTTTAAAACATTTTGAAATGTTGAAAATATGATTGATTTAGGTAGTCAAAAAAGATTTATCAAAATTAATGAAAAATCATGTTCCTATAACTGGATTTTAACCACTTTTGGCAGCATGAATACTGATCAGAAACACAATTTTACACATCACCTTCTTTTTTTTTTTTTTTTTTTGCCACCTTCTACCATCCCCCGCTCAAACTTAGGAACCTAAAAAAAAACTCACCTACTAGCCACACAAATCAAGTTCCCAAGGAAAGGGAACTTCCACCTCACCTTACAACCAAAGAACTAAAAATTTTGAAACTCTTAAATGTTTAATTTTTTCTTAAGATCTACAGGTACAAATAATGTGACCAGCCAGTGTCTGCTCTCCTTCTGCATTGATTTAACATTTATTACTTCAATTAATTGAAAAACAAGGAGTCTTTCATCTAAAGTACCTACTTACCTTAAAGGATCCTGAACATTGATGACTGACGTCAAAAAGAAAACAGTAACTATTTTTTTGCAAACTGTTACAAATTCATTCCAGAGGAACAAGCTTATTTTACTGAACTCTGTATTCATGGGAGGGTTGGGAGGGAGGAATGAATGCCTCCCTAAAGATTGAATTCCCTTTGTTTTTTTTACCAATTCCTCCTCTCAGCTCATGTTTTCACATGATGCTTACACTAAAGCACTAGGGTCAAATTATGAAAAGTTTAACAATTTCTTAAATATTACTTTTAACCTGCCGCTCCCAGCTTCCAGTGGCTACTGCAGTGGTTCTTAAATAGCTATTGTTTTTGGCTGAAACCAATAATACAGCGACTATTTCGTTTTTCCAATTAATAGGATGTCTTCTGATCTTCTAAAGAATGTTTTCACCCACTCAATTCATTTTTAGAAAAAAAAAAGAAGGTTCAAATTCCCTGTATCAGAAAAACCCTCATTAAAAATGAATTTCCAACATGAGATGTCGGAACAAGGGCAAATGTTCGACTATGACATTTACTTAATTCTGTTATCGCAGGCCTTTCTCATATACTAAGGAAGCATTCCCTTGAAGGAAAAAATAGGAAATAGCAGATGTTGGACAAAAACTAATGTAGGTTCTTTGTTGTTGTTGTTTTGTTTCGTTTTGTTTTGATTTTCACACAACTCAACTGAACAACATCCTGGAAGCAATACTGATATTTTTCTGTTTGTTTTTAATAGTTTTTTTCCTTGATGTTGTTTCTTAGAAAAACCAGTAAAGCAACTCATTCTGAAAGTCTTCCCTCAGTGATTTTTCTTACAGAGTTCAGGTACTTCTGTCAGGGACACACTCCAGGGATGTTTCTCTATCTAACCACGGTAAAATGGAGGGTGAATGGGATTGCGGGGAAAGGCCAGGGGGGTTAATGAAAGGACCATAACTCCAAGTACGTTTAATCCACTAAATCTTTTAAATACATCTAAACTATACATATTTCCTTATATTCTTTTATGCACACATACAGCACGTGTTTTCACCTACCATTCACAGAAAGATTCAGAGTATTTACAACATAGGCAAGTGCTTGGAAGACCACCTCACAAATTAGAACAATCATTACTGCTCTTAAATTGCAATGCTTCTTGTCATCCCAATTTGTTTTATAAGAGCAAAAGTAGAGAGACATACACATTTGTTTTATGCAATTCATCAAAAGATCAGAAGTACATTTCCAGTGGAGAAATGCTTTAATATGCATCTTCTATGCCTATACAGTTTTTACCGAAGAGCAAGAGTTAACCAACTTGTTGTGCAGTTGAAAGTGTTGTTTCCCTAGGAAATCAAGCAAACCATCCAGAAAACTGCTGTCTTTGTAATCTCTTTCAATACAGAGTGGGGTGAGGTTGAAAACCACTGACTCATTTCACAGAAATGTATACAACAGCATGATCATCATACTAGCCACCTGCTAAAATTCGACTCTGTAGTAGGAGTTAATCACATGTGAAAACTTGAAACTTAACAAGATATTAGGAACTCACTTGCAAGTAGACTTAATTATAACACATGATGTAGATTATGGGTTAAAGTAGTTGAAGATGGAGAGATTGCTTTGAGAAAGAAACAACATAACATTTTCACCTTTAACTTAAATAATATTAAACATTAAAAGATCAATATAATTCTTCTGACTTTTAAAAAGTAGTATATTCAGTAAAATTATGGCTAAGGTGACAAATTTAGCAGGCCTGGTGATGTCAAGGCTTCTGCCACAGATTCTCAGAGCAGGGAATAATGTTCCTGGGAGTGTGGGGTGGGGGCAGGGGTGGGGAGAGGGGTGAATCAAAGTCTAAGTCACACATGCAGCCGATTCTATAAGCTCTGATAAACACCCACCCTGGTCCGCCCTTCTCAGCTGAGAAATAGCTTTAACCTTGATTATAGCTCACCTATTTCGTGATTTAAAAAAAAAAGTTGAAAACGAGTTTATTTAACCTTGACCAAAGTCAAAAGATTGGCAGAAGTAAACATATAAGATTCCTAATAGTTTTTAAAATTACTTTATAGTCATGGAGTTCTTTTTCTTTGTTTTTAATCACATTTCAAATATTGATATATAGTTGTCCTTCTCTACTATTTTATAATTGAATCCTTCCAGGATGGTTGTGCTTGCCTAAGTATTTACTATTTTCACATGTTTTAATTAAAAGTTATATAGACAAGTAAAGGTAATGTGAATTTATTAAATTTTCAAACATCTGAAAGGATACAAGTTTTAATCTCCATAAATTTAATCTCCATAAAATGGAGAGTAAGACAAATATCAAATATAATTAAAATATTAAAGTTTTATTTTGTTTTGTTCTTTTTATTTATGTGTGTATGTGTGTGTGTATCTAAAATTGGAGGTGCTTGAGTTACCAAACTTTAGGATTCAACATTAAATTATTTGTTTTACAAAACAAAATAAGTTTATCCTGATCAGTTGGTTTGAAATCCAGATCGAATGTCTTTGTTTGCCATGGAGTTAATTTTGACCTTCTTTTAACTGAATTTTACCTACAATCTTTTATTTTTCCTGGAACACATCAAAATGTATCAGGATTAGTCATTATGCTAATGAAGTGGATACATTTCTAAATTTGTTTATCTTGTTCAGTTTTGACAAATATAAATTTGCTCTTCTACTCTAGAGACCAAGAGCTAGAGAAAAATAAATACTTTAAGACATTTAAAGCCTATATTAATGAAGATGGTACAACTATTTCACGTATTTAAACTGATTATCTGTGATATTTCAATAGGATCATTCATTAGTCCGGTCCTTTAAATAATCCCAAAGTGGCATGAAGTCCTTTGCAGAATGAATGTCTCTAGAGAGTGATCCATGGGAGACAGACAAGCCTCTTGTCATTTGCAGCCTTAATCCATTGCCTAGAGCGTGAAAGGTCCTCAGGATAACAAGTGTGGCAGTCAGTAAAATCAACATTATTTTTGGATTTTATTTTCTTAACAATACTGACTGATCAATTGGCTTGTGGAAACTGCCAAATACAATACTGGTCTCTTTGATGAATCAATCTAGTGAAGTGGAGAGAGAATCACTCGCCCCTTCCCCCATTTCCCCCTTCAATGCTCTTCATCCTCCTCCACCACCTCCTCCTTCACCTCCGCACAGACACACACACAGGGATGCTCTTTCTCTATTGGTCTGCAGGCACCGGGTAATGGAAGCTGTACTGACAATGCTCAGACCGTTTTTTCATAAGACGACTAACCCACTTTCAGTGAGTGTTTATGTTTTCACTTGCGAGACTCACCCTCTGCTTTCAGAAAAGAAATTTTTGTTTATTGAAGTAGAGTTCTCTCTTCTACGTTTCCAGGTCTATGTTGCATGGGGGCGGAGCCTGGGGAGAGTGAAGGGCAGGAAGATTTGGGGAGTAAACAGTAAAAAAGGAAAAGTTCTGTCCTATTAACTTAGATCTCTCACCCACTAAAATCCTGTAAGAGTATCAACTGTGAGGGAAAATAAAAGAAAAATACAAGAGGAAATGTAAACACCCTAGATTGTATATATTCCCATTCTCATTTAGGGAAGAACTAATGTTGTTGTGTGACTGCCTGATTGTGCGCATGTATCCGCAGAAAAGTTAGTGACCCTTCGCGGTTCAGGGAGACACAGAGATAGCCTCTTCATGTTGGCCCTCAGCATGGACACTCGGCAGGGACTTTCATGAACTTTGTCATCTTCTTCTGCCCTTTAAACCAAAACTCGGGAAGTGGCTTTAATTAATGAGATGTGATGCATTAAAAATGTTAACCAGAGCATTCCAGAAGCTGGAAAACCATAGATGTTTTTAAATTCTGAGTATCCTTTTGAGAATACCCTGTTGTAATTTACAATCCTCAGTGGACCTATATTTGTCTTGAACTGATTGTTGAAATGGGCTCGACTAAGAATTTCTTTGCTGAAATTGCAGCGGGGCGGGGAAGGGGGTGTTTGAGCCAAGTGGGCTCGTAGGGAGGAGGGAACCATCTCTAACAAGCCTTTAAAACCTTCAGTGGTTAAAGTTATATTGATGAAAGGATATGCAGATACACACATATACATATGTATATGTATATATCTGTGCATACATATGCATACACACAGATAATGCACAAGTTCCACAGAATTATATAATAAGCATGAGTTATAAATTATGTAGGTAGCCAAATTCAGATTTTTTACATCAAAATTGCACCTAAAATGGCTATAAAACAACGCTTGCCTTGGGAAGTAAATTTATAGCTACATGCCTTTCACAGGCACGCTGGAGGGTTCTGCTCCCAGCTCTAATCTCTACGAGATGTTTTCTGCATGTGTTTTGTGACAGGAGGGAAGGGGAGTGGGTTGAGCTCGCCTGTTCTCCCATTGTCAGCCAGTCTAGTGAGTGTTGGGAAAACCTGTCTGCGGGATCCTGTGTCATCTCTCCCTACATGTGTACAGGAAAAGTACGCGCTGCTCACGGTTCCTCTCTCTCTCTCTCTTTCTCTGTTTCCCTTTCATTCTGCTTCCCCGGAGCCGAATGAAGCAGGGAGCAGGATTAGAGTCCCCACCGGCTATCAGGGGAGCCTAGATAAAAGGAACTGCTTCTTAAGCACTACTGCAGCAGCCCTTGTTATTTTTTTTTTCTTTCCACACAACAGTTGTGCCTCATTATCCGGTGCCTGCCTCGCTTTTTTTTTTTTTTTTTTTTTTTTGGAGGTTTTGAAGTTTCTGTGCTTCAGTGACTGTTACAGAAGAAGAGGTGTTAGTGTTGCGGTGAAGTCTTGATTGTCTGCATTTATGAATGAAACTGACCTAAATCACCTGTTACCTCCAGTTTTCAGATTGTTTGAACTTCTCTGGCCGCACAATACAGGAGGGAAGCCTGAAGCAGCATAGGGACCTACAGCGTCTGCAGCATGGGCTGCTTCACTAAGATTGTCTGTCTTTTCTGGGGAGTATTACTTACAGCAAGAGCAAACTATCAAAATGGGAAGAACAATGTGCCAAGGCTGAAATTATCCTACAAAGGTAAATCTTTATTCTTTTTTCTTTTATTGGGCTAGCTTTGTGATTCCCCCCCATCCCCCTTTTTATCCCTTGAACTCCCTCCCAACCCAAACCATAAAACCTTTGGTTTAACCTAGGGAACCTATATCACTGTGTGTGTCTTTTTGAGATGATTTCAGCACTTTTTAATAAAAGCATGTCTTCTGTTTGATATGACAATTTAAATGCAAACAAAGAACATTTAATCACATTTGCAGAGAGGAGCTGAATGCCTAGTAAATGCTGATCTGTATAAGCGTGTGATCATTATGTTCTGTTAATTTTTTCTGATCCTAGTTTTAAAATATTTTTAAAACTACTATTGCAAAATGGTCTCTTTGTAGAATGTGCATGCCTCACCTACAATAATTATGATAAATTGCATTTTCTTAGCTTTAGACACTAAATGGTTAATCATCTTCATGAATATTCAGTTTGTTCAAATCTGACAATCAGATGCTTAACATAAGCAGTAGATCATGGTTTGCCAAGAGAATATAAACTGGATAGAACAGACTAGATTTTTTTTACAGTGTGTTATGATTGTACAAAAAAGACTGTGTATTTGGTTAATTGGTGTAAAGCAAAAGCCTTTGAAATATAATATTATTTTAATTCCACATGTACCTCAATGAGAAATGAAGGCACATTACTTCCTAGTTAGAGAACTAGTTGTGTGAACTTCTTTTTAAAAAGGTATACATTTAAAAAAAGAAAAAAAGATTTATCACATTGTTGCTAGTACTTGATTTGGTTATAGTTGTTTTAATGTGTACACTTTAATGTTTTTAATGAGGGTTTTAAAGAAACCCTATATTTGTTTAGATAGATTTTTACATAGAGATATATAAAATAATGCTAACCTGGATTCCAAAGTAATAGATGTGACTTTTAGTGGAAGAAAATATTTATACAACTGAGGTATTAGTAAAGTGGAGTTTAAGATTAAACTATTTTAACTCAAGTAGTTTTACTCTCTAAGGTGTTGCTTTCTTATGATTCTCAGGTTTCTAGAATAGGGGGTGGGGCAATGAGAAGCTACCATTATATTCCATTTTTAGCCTCTAACATAAAGCGAATGTATTAAAACTATCCTGTAGAGGTATCTGCATACTGTACGTTGCTCTTATGCCAGAAAACAGCTTCTTTAATTTTCACACAATGGGAATAATCTCTCTGAATACTCTAGTGGGAATGACAGCCACAGATAGGAAAGAGAGATGTAATTTTCACACTTTGCATTAGAAAATTAAGACACCTATTAAATGTGATTATTTAGATTTAATACTTGTTAGATAAAATACACTGAATTGGAAAATATATTTATTTTTGACAGAATATATTCTTGATTATTAAACTGGAAATGAATTTTAAACATGAACAAGCAGCATTGCAACTGTGCTCATCTGAAATATCAAAAATTATGTAGACTCCATTAAATATTTAATTAAATCTCTATTATGTCTCTATTTAGTAACTGTCCTTAAATTACTTATAATATATGATATTATGGCATCTGTGTTTTCATCAGTTTTTGCTATTTTCACTCTTTGAGAGGATGTCATCAAATAATTCTTAGGCTGATGGTCCACTTTATGCAAGTTTATATTCCTTATAAGTAAGTTTTACATGCAACTTTACTTCTTGAAGATGTGAGTGGCTATAATTTTAAAGTAAGTTTGAAACATGAGATCTACTACAATTGCAGTTGTCTGTCTAAAGTGCTAAATAAATTGTAAAATTAATAAGAACTGGGAGTTATCCTTATTTATTTTGCAAGAATTTTATTTCCCTGGTAGCATATTGCTCTCCTTTATAGAGGAGACACCAATTCTTTCTACATATTAAAAAGACAGCATTTAATTATAATAGCTTTTTGTTATGTTCATACGCTTTAAACTTGTCTGATGAAGTAAGCTGTATATATTGACAAGGTGTATATATTTGACACTATCTTTATGAGCTCATTTTAGCAATGGCATCCATTATAATAATTTTTGCTTTCCTTTAAATCAAAAACTGCCCTGCAGCCATATGACAGTGCTATTGATATACCTAGAGCTTGGCAATTTGGTAAAATAAACTGTGGAATGAGCAACAGTAAGAAAAATAAAAGGAATGGCCCAAGCAATTTTTCCTGGTATTTCATTGGGCTGTCATTACCTTTTTGTCTCTCCATGTACACTTGTTTTGCCAAAGCAAAGGCCTGGTTGGCAATTATCAATACTGTGTTTCTAAACTAAAATAGACATTTTTTAGCTGCTTCTTTTACCTCCTTAATTAGATGTCAAACACAGTTAAAACCTCCACTGCATTGCCCTTAAAAATATTCCAGCATGATTCATGAAGAGTTAAATCCCTGCCAACCCTAATTTCCCATGGTCACTGTTTTCAAAGATCCACCATTAACTCTCTCATTGCTCAGGTTGCCAAGACAAAGTTTTAGGCAAGCACAGTGCTTACTTTCTGGTAAGAGATAAAAGAGATCTGATGTGTTGAATGAGAAAGAAAAAGAAGAACAAGAAGGCAGCTTTTGTAGTGGATGTACATAGATATCTAATAGGTACCTCTTTACTTTCTAGGAAAAATGAATTGACTAGATGTTTGAGGACCATCTGGAGAAGTGATAATATTAGAAAAATGGGGTATGCTGGCTTTTTCTCTGAACCAATCTGATTTAGAACCCTTGTGGGGGTAGCAAATGTGAGAACTCTGTAAATCTCAGCAGTCACGTACAAATTATCCTCTAGAAACATTCACTCAGAGATACTTTTCCTCTCCTTAAATATATGTAATACAGCTAAATGTTAAAATGCTTCTTTTTCAGAATGGTGCATAACAGTTTATTTTCCCTATAAATCTAGCCAAATTTCACTTTCCTCATGAAATACTAGAATATCATGTAATCTGCCCTTTGGAATGTGTGGTACTATGAAGACTCCAGAAAAAAAGGCTATGGAAATCTCAAGGAAATAAATTAGGTTTGGGGTTTTAAACAAATGACAAATGTTCCATCACTCAGTGTAATGAGCTTTTCCAGGACATTGTGTGCTTCAGTTTTAGGAGAAATCAAAGACATATGCAAGTCTGAGTGGTGACCGAGTGGATCCAAAGGTTAAATCAATGCACTAACTTTACCTTCATAGGGAGGACCTAGTAAACAGCACTTAAAAAATGGCAGACTCTACAAAGGCTTTCTTTTCATGCTCTCTAAAGCTACTTTGCCAAGGGTCAAATACTTTATTTTTTACGAATAAGGTTATCGGTTAAATCAAAATGGCCATAGATGTTTTCTGATACCAGAAGATAATATTAAATTAAAAATTATGAAGTAAATTTGCAGAAGCTTTTCAATTTGTCATCGCTCGATGTATTAAGACCACTTTAAGTTTTATCAATATGAATAAGTATTAACTTTATTATTTATTATACTTGTTGACTCTTCAAAGATATATTTTACTTCAACCAAAGCATAAACACATATTCACACAGTATATATATGAATATATGAATATGTAAATATATAACAAACAAAAATGTATGTTAATATTTTATAGCTGAGTAAAGTAATCCTGGGATTTTATAGGTTATGAATTGTAGTAAATGCATTACAGATAAAATTTTTATTGATTTGAAGTGGTATTCCTACTTTATATATATATATATTTTTTTTTTAATATATATACTCAAACCTACACATCTTCTTTCAAGTCCCATGGAAAGTTTTCATGGGTATCTCAAGTATTTACATAATGGTGTAGAATAAAATTTGCCTTATACTGAAAATCTCCTCACAGTTAAAATGGAATGTGTAGCAGAATATATATAGTATATGTGTAATATATAGAGAGTACATATATGTATATAATGTGTGTATAGTATGTACTTTATACTATAATGTGTGTATAGTCTATAGTTTAATAGTATATGTGTATATAGTATATGCATGTATACTATACAACAAGAGCAAAGAAATGATCAATTCTTTGCAATAGCTTTTATCCAAATATCACTTCATATTTGGCATCAGTTCTCTCACTTGCTGATTATTATACAATATGGCCTTTTCTTCTCAAATTTTATTTACTTAAAAAAAATCATATTTTGATTCTGAGTCTTCTATTTAAGTACACTGAGAACTCAAATTTTTGCTCATTTTTTCTCCAAGTACAGGGTGGGACAAAAGTAGGTTTACAGTTCTGAGTTCATGAAAGAGTTTATTTTTATATTATTATTTATTAATTATTGTATTATTTTCCATATGAACAACAGTAATCATAGTTTTGCCCCACCCTTTATATCCTGGCAAAGTAAATTTTAAAAAAGAAAAGAAAAGGAAATAATCAATCACACATCTAGTGATTCAATGCTGGTCAGATCAAATGAGGGCTGGAGAAAGTCTCCAGTTTGTGGCTTCTCTGTTTCAAGCTGCCAACCAGACTGGTCTTTGAAATATTAATTTATACAGTGTAGACTTTAGCAAGTAGGAAAATAACAGAGGCCACAAAACCATTCTGTGTAAGTTTCTAACCCACCAACTTTTGATAATGATATTCAGTCATTACTAGCTTAAGTAAACCTGAAAAAAATGGAACAGATCACTGTTTTCAATTCTAACTTTTTATATTGTTATTTCTCTTCATATAAATTATTTTGAAAACTCCACTCCTGTCAGTGATGTAAAAAACTGGGGTATACACAACTAAATGGATGAATAGATCTGCAATAACTAATTTCTCTCTGTTTTGTTGTTTTCAATTATCACACATAAATCAAACAATATGTGTAACAACTATCTTGTAGTGTTTTGGTCAATTATATTTAAATTCCATATTTACGAATTAATGCAGTAAAGGATCTTTCAGGAATAAGTTTTATTATAATTAATTAATGTGACTGCATCTGTTCCTAGTAACAACATTAAAATTAAACTTTTGGTGGCAGAGTATAATCTGTCTATGGTTACTATGAATATATCATTGTATTTCAGATGTGCACTCTAACTGGCATTAAGTTATCATGAACTTTAAGTGAGTTATACAGAATTGTATGGCAAGGTTCTTATCCTAATTTTTCTCATTTAAACTTCAGTGGCACATCTACAGATCACAGGTCCACAGCTCAGAACATCACACCTTTGCATCTCTGGGAGAAGTTTGAAATCTAAAGTCAGGGCTATTTTAAATGGCATTTATGCTTGAAGTTCTCTAAAATCTTCCTGAGGAATCAGTACTGAAACACATTCTTGACTGACCATTATCTAACAACAGTCACTGAGGAAGTCCTGATATATCTCAGAATGTTACACATTAATTGACTAAAACATCATGCTTATCAAAACATTATGGAAAAAAGTTTTATGATAAATGATTCATTAATGTAAATTTGTACGTAAAAATCTCCAAAACTCATGACAGTACCTAAGTTTAGTGCTTGTAGTAAAAACTAATTTTTAAAAGACCAACAGCTGTAAACATAAATTAGAGCAAGTGTGAGTCTTGGGATGGATTTTACCCTTATTGACTTAGGTGCTATTTAAAGGCATTATCATTTGATTTGCAGTACTACACTTCCACTAATAGGTGGCACTAGCAATTTGTGACATTAGTTTGGAAATGGGCAGGCGACTAGGATAAATACACAGAGTAATATTTGGAGCCAAAGTAGGAAAAACTGGTATAAGTCAGTGGGTGTAACGTGCCCAAAACAGAAGTTAAAGTAATATTAGTTAAAGTAAAATCTGCTAAAGCTTTTGATAGGCTCTTTGCATACCTTTATTGGTACAGTTGGACCCTAAAAAAGTAAATGGTTATAAGTAAAAAATAAATAAAGTATTTTTACTTAGACTTCACATGTGAGGTAGATCCATAAAATGGAAAACAAAATAATGGGTGGGATAGTAGTCACTAAACAATCAGAATGCTAATACACAGTTTTGTGTGTATGACATATACATTAATATTTCATATACATTCGTATATATAACCTTTTTCTTAAGCCACAATCATTCACTGTGGTTAACAGGAATCAGACAGCATGGCTGTGGTGTGTGATTGCCGTCATTTACAACTGGAGAGTAGCTAGTTGAGAAGGCAAAATAATGTTTAGAAAATTACATTTGATATATTTTTAAAAGAATAACACCTTTTGGTCTGTAGGTTGTTTTAAATTATTTTTTATAATTAAACATATGGAAGAATCAATAAATTCTATCTGACACAAATGTCCCAAGTTACTAGGGTTTTTTTATTACCAAGACATAAACATCAGTAAAGTGAGGAATTCGTACACTATTTCTAAACAGTAACAAAGCTGGACTCCATCAAACCCAGGATAAGAAAATATACAATTTATACTTGAATTAGGGAATAAAGATAAGCAAAAGTAGAATACTGTTGATATATATGAAAAATTAATGGTCTTACTATTTTCTACAAGCTTTGGGTAAAACTTAAAGGGACCACAAATTTAGGGAGTCTTGTCAGCTGCTGAATGACTCATTAAACCTACATTTCCATGTTGCCTTTGCTTGGAGAGACCTGGCATGGGAAACAGCCTTGTCCAAACTGTACAGTAACTTAATTTGCTGCCTCAATCACAAACATGTCTTGAGAAAATAAAAATGCAACATCACCCACTTGAGTCTGCTTCTGCCAACTCACTGAAGCTTAGTTCTGTTGCATACATCAAATGACTTCTTTAGTCTGTAAAACTACTTATGTGGATTATCTTTTTGTGCCAGATTGTGAGGTTCTCAAAGCCAATCTGCATTATTTGTCATCGTTATATTCTTAATGGCTAGATGAAGTCCCTTATCGTTGAGGAAATTTGTACTTTATGTGGCACACCTTGTTTCTTAAACACTATACCTGATTATGAGCGAGAATAAAAAGAATGCAAATTTATAATACACAATTCATTATAAGTGAATTTTAGAGGAAGTAAACTCAGTGCTAGATGTCAGGATAGGGGACATCAGAGGGAGGCATTTGGGAGTGCACAAAGCATCTGAGAGTGGCGGTATCTCCACAATGTCTCCTCTGAATCAAGCCGATTCTGGGACTGAATCAGGAAACATCTGGGTCATCTCTGTTTGCCTGCAAGTAAGGGTGCAGAATATGTAGTAACACATACCTCTTGGAAGACTCTGGGAACCAGGTTGTGGAATTGCTCCCTGCTTTTGGAGGAATACCCCGATTTTCCTTATCATTGCATCTCAACATATACAACCAGAAAAGAAAGTAAGCAAGACTATTGTAAACCAAATATGGCTAAAGATAAAATTTCTCATCATCAGTCTCATTGTGTCTGAACCTTTGTGTATAGCAAATCAATTTTACCAAAGTTGAGAGCACAACCTTTTAAATTTTAAGTTGCCTAGATTTCATTGTCCACACTTTGGGGACAACCCTGGCTTTGCTCTCTGACAGCTTGCTAAGATTGAGTGTTGCAGGAGCTTCCTTGCTTCCTATCCTTGATTCTGCTTATTGATGGCAGCAGTTGCTCACTGCCTTCTCTCTTTTGATTTTCAAGTGAGCCTCTTCTTTTCCTGGCCTTGTGCTCTATGACCCAGGAACACCACTCCCTTTTCTCTTGAGCCCTTGCTTCCAAGCCTGCACTTGCCCAGGAGAATAGATGTGATAGAAAATAGTTGCAGAGATCATTCCTTAAGTGTGAATATTCAAAATACATTTTGAGTTCATTTAAGATCCCAGTTTCATATAATTAAGAGGATGGGGGCACATATTAGGTTAATTTCTTTAGTGCATTTATAAGTCTATAATTGATGTAGAATTAACTTAAGCGTTTAATGTTAGGTTCTTATAAAATATACGTTAGTCTTAGTCTTGTGACAAAGTGGAAATATCAACAAGAAAGAACAGTAGGCAAGAGTACCATGGTGCATAAGTCATAGCTATTAAGAGGTATTAAAAAAAAAGCCTACCCTCAACCGTTAAGGAATATATTTGGGGAAAGCCAAAAAAAAGTGGTTTATACCTGAGGTCAAATTCAAACTGCCCAGCCCTGGTCTGTGTGGCTCAGTTGGCTGGAGCATCATCCAGTAAACTGAAAGGTTGTGGTTTCAGTCCCAGTCAGGGCCCTTACCTAGGGCGAGGGCTTTTGGGAGACAACCAATCAATGTTTCTCTCTCACATAGATCTTTCTCTTTCTCTCTCTCTTCCCTTTCCTCTCTCTGTAAAAGCAGTGGGAAAAAAGCCCTCAGGTGAGGACAAAGAAAAGAATTTAAACTGTCCAAGTAGTTGTGAATTTTATTATTATGCATTAGAAATCTTAATTTTTTCATCTTTAAATTTGAAGTTTCAAGAGCATAAATTCTGCTGTGATAATTTTATAAAAATTAGTTTAAATGAATCTAGCTTTTCATCAGCTATGTAAATTTCAATTATTTACACATTCAATTATTATAATTAATACGTATTTTTACTTGTATTCTGTGTTTAAGACACACATGTAGGAACACACAAACCTACATAAGGCATGTTGTGGATTTCTTCTGGAACAAGTAGGTTGTTGGGTAATAAAGTGAATACCATTGGATGTCTGAGGACAGCAGTAACACATCTACCTAAAGACTTCAGAGGGCTTTGAACATAGGGTACAAAAAAGGTGAACCTTCAAAGACAAGAAGAATGTAAAAAGGCAGAAGTAGAGAAGAGTGGTAATTATCACTATCAAAAACTATTTCTTTGTAATACGTTCTTTTTCTTTTTAGGAAAACAACACATTTTATATAGTTTACATAGCAATATAGCCATACAATTCTTTTCTGCATTCAAATGCAACATGGAAACAAATCTGTCTTAAACAAGGGCAAATTAAAGCTGCAGCATATCAGACTGGGAACATTATGGAGCTAATATGCACTTGGATAGGTGTGACTGAAAATGAGATCAGGAGTGACAAGGGGTGCGTGCTTGTAAGGACTTTTCCACAGTGGTCATTTGGGCTTGCCTGTTTCTTCTTTGGGATTTGTCCATAAAATACATTGGCCAAGCTTCTTTCTAACCAATGGAAAAAGGAAAAGAATGCTGAATTTGATTATCCACTGTTGAAAAACACTGACTGTAGTGCTTTGAGATCATAAAATATATTGGCTCTTCTTCTTGTTTTCCTAGCTAATTCCCACATTTCTTTACTTCGTTATTGTTCATTTGACCCATGAACAAGTTGTAAAGAAAACAATCACCATTTCATAAATAATATTTATTTTAATACAGATACCTATGTCATCTACCTGATGAAAATAGATATTAAAATGTCTCCTTAACTATGCATTCTTGTTGTATACCACATGTCTTTAAATGCAGTTATATACTGCATAGATTTTCATTCACTTAGCACTTTGTTATCACTCAGGATGTTTCTCTGGCTCCCTTGAAAATAAATCAGTTTCAGAACAAACAGGCTACTAAAATCTTGGAACACTTTGTAATATATTAGACAAAATTGTAGATTTGTGGAATTTTTCAATACAAACTTCAAAATGTCACTTCCAGAATTTGGTCATGTTAATGTAATCCCTTGTACCTTTAGAATTATATGTGCTAGATGAAGAGCTACATAAATCACTGGGTCTATATTCAGTACACGTGTGTGTAACAAATACAAGAAAAGTTACATTCAGTCACTATTTTTCTAAGTCATATTACATTTAATTGGGAACTATGGAAAATGAAATGCCAGTCACTGTAGCACAGAATGAATCAAAATGTCCTGAGGAGAGGTTCTCTCTCTTTGCTTCATGTCATGTCTAGGATTGTCTGTGATCTCTGTCCTTTAATAGTTGACATTCCCTGAACAGCTTCTGCTCTGCAACCCTGCTGTCTGGCTGATTTCTCCTCTCTCTTTTAGGCACTGGACTCTAGGAAGTTGCCAAGAGGCTCATTTCAGCAACCCTTCTATGGAGCCTTCTTAGCATCTTGGCTCCAAGCCATGTGCATAGTGTCTTGCCTCCACAGAAATGCACTCAGTGTTTCTACTCTCCAGTCCTCCCACCTCCAGAGTGCAGTCTGTGAGCCAGAAACAAATCTCCCAATACAAAATAGCCTTCCATCTTTCCAAACTTTATATATATATATATATATATATATATGCATATATATGTATATGTACATACGTAAGTATATGTATATACACAAACACACACATATATACACACACACATTTTTTTATTTAACACATCCCGATCACCCTCCCTTCCACTCCCTACTCTCACCCCACCCTCCTGAACTTATTCTTCATGTCCCATCAAATATATATCATTTAAGGCTCTCCTTTTGAAAACCAAATCCCATTTATTCTTCTCTTGGGGCATGAAAAAAGTTTCTAGGCCTCAGAAATCTAAAGCCTTTATGTCTTTCTTGGGAGAGGTCAGTAATTTTTATTTTTAGCAGATCAATCTACCAAAGAGCAAATAAAATGACAACCCTTAAAATTAGATAATCTTGCCCCTTGAAAATGTCACTCAATATCCCTTTTATACACAAATACATCTAATGAACTAAACTAGACATCATGCCAGATGCAGAGAGTGTGGTTCTCTCAATTAGCCCAGTACCTCAGCTCTACATCTATAAAATATGGTGATTAAAGGACAACTTAGTTTCATTGACCTTTGAAATATAGAAATGTTGCCCAAATGACTGGGAAGGGAAGAGTAACAGAAGGCTCACAGAACTGGAGACTCTGTGCTACTGTTACCCAGGGAGCTCTTCTCCATTTGCCCATAGCCCTACCTGCAAAATTACTCTCACACATACTACAAGGTCTGGGGACCAGTTGCTAAGCCAGCCGGGGACTTTTGCACATATCTCTTCCACATGCCCAAGGCCACAGAATACCTCTACACGTGGATTTCTCACAGAGGACTCCTGAACTCATTGTCTTCTCTACAAACTTGTCTCTCCTCCTTAAGGAGAGTGTTAGCGAATGTCATTTTGTTCCACCTGTCAAGGTCAGCAGCATCTTTACTTCTTCCCTCACTGGCCTACGTGTATCTAACTAGACGTCCTGTGGATTCTGCCTCATATTGCCACGAGTCTATTCCTCCAATCTGTTTTATCCTCTCTTCTAGGTTAAGGCAAGCCTTTGTCCTTACTTGTCCTATTATGGCAATAGCCACCTATAATCATTCTTTCTTCTTTCCTTCATTACTGTCTACAGTTCTTTCTGAGCTTCCGATCAAATTATTCCTTTCCCTAATTTTAAATTCTTACTGGTTAAAGTCCAGACTCCTTAGTTTAATCTATAAGAATGGTGGTTCTAGAGGAGTCTAAGGCATAAAAAGAACTATTTGGAGGTCCTGTAGTTATTTAGCTATGAGGATATTAATTAAGGATCATGATAATGGAAATTAGAAAGAAAGGCTGGAGATGAAATACAATGAGGGTATAGAAAAAGTAGGTTTGGTAAATGGTTGTGTGTAAGAAGGATCTGAAGAATTTAAGAACAATGGTTTTTAACTTTTTGCAACTAGGAATATGCATAACAGGTAATAGTAATGGGAAAGTGAAACTCTGTTCACCTTGCAGCCCCACCATACTCTGACACAGCTGTTCTCCAGATCACACCTGTGAACTTTCCTTCCTGTGTGCATAGCCTCCCACCCTCTCAGTTGCTTACTGATGCTATTCTCTCCAATGAACATTTGACTTGAGTATCTCTTCTGCAAGTCTTTTGAAAAGGCTCAGAGGTATAAAACATAATATGGCAACTGTCCTGAAGACACTTAACCATTGGAAGGAGATAAGACATGGTTTGTCAGTTTTTGAGGTCACACCTGTTCTTTATTCATCCTATATTCTCAGTCAAATACAGAGTCTTGGGCATGATAAGATCTCACTAAATAACTTTTTTGCACAAAGTGGTTGAAGGAATAAGTGAGAAGATGGTGGATAACTATTCCAAGTGAGAGGGCTAATGCAGAAAAGTAAGAACACATACCCCAGATTAATGGAAAGATTTGTAAAACAGAGTAGTGAAATAGTGGATGGGAATAAAAATCCTTTAAGCCTGCAGTTTATATATGGACAAATGGTAGAGAATTTTGAAACAGAGTTTACAGCATTCAAACTTTAAATTTGAATAGATGATAATTTTTTAAAGTTCATAACTAAGTGGTATGTGCAAAGTAATGCTTTAGGAATCCAGAAATCTGGGTGTTGGCCTTCAGTCCTGACTTACTGAGTCATCACCTGAGATGATGAACAAGATTTGAAACAGGCGACTGCAGCTCAGGTGGGGCCTCACATAGGGAAGGACCTGTTCTCCTGGGGTACAAAGACTTCATGTGTGGGCATGTAGCTTATGCTCTTTCACTTAGAGCAATCCATTTTCACATGCCCAGAAGAATGTAAATCATATTTAAGGAAAACTGCAGTTATCTATGCTTTCCTATAAAATTTTCAAACCCAACAATTAAGTGTCAGGATGTATCTCTCCAACTAAAAATATTTTTTGTTACATACTACTTCCTTCTTATGTTCTTAGATTTATGACAGAGTGTGCATTTAGAACTTCTGAAGACTAGCCCACCAATCATACTCTATCACAATGACTATTTGAACAGAGTAAGATATCAAGGATGACTTTTTTGTTTTGTTTTGTTTTTCAGCTCACTATATTATCTGGTTCCATCATTCTTTTGATAGAGACCCTTTCTCCCCCCCTGGGCTGGTGTGCAAAGATTCACTCCTTTGCACTTGATTCTAACCAGACAAAATTGGAAGCACTGGTCAAATAGAACAGCTACTCCCAAAACCCCACTCCCTGTTAGACTCTCACATGCTGGCCTGCAGCCATGGAGTCTCTTGTTCCTTATGTTCAATAGAGTCTCAGCCCTCTTTTGCTTCCCAAGGTGCCTATTCAGAACAAAATGAAGGTCTCCTTTGCACACTAACAGAGCAGACATCCTCTGTCTATCATTCAACCTCCTAGTGCAGACAGCTTTTTAAGAAAGATTTCTAGCATAACAACAATGTGAGACCAAGTGACTAAAAAAAAAAAGGTTTTTTTCTTCCATGAATAAAATCACTGAGCAAGGCAAAATCAGTGTCTGTTTTATTCAATGTTGTTTCTTCAGGAATGAGATTAATACTTATCTGATTGGCTATGCTCTTTAGCTCTCAAATTAGAGAAAACTGTCTACTATATGACAGGATTTCTGTCTACAACTGTATAAACATCAGCACACTAATTCCAAAAGAATATGTTCAGTCTATTTTAAGCAGATGTCATGTGAAGAAGTGAAATCAGTGGTGCTCCAACAATTTGCTTCTTTAGTAGACCTCTCAGTATATAGTATTAAGCTGTACCACACATAACACACTAAGGACCACACTCTCCCAAATGGACTCACAACTATACATACTACACAATCTTTTTCAAACAAGTTATTTTCTTTGTAGATAGAGGTAAGGGCTAAATGTCTCTGGTGTGCCCCATTTAACAGCCAGATTATTGCCTTTTCATATTTCTAAAGAATAACATTTCACATTCTTAGAATGAGCAAAATGATAGCACATATTTAGCTAAAAATAAATATGTTGATAATGTACATTATCATTATTTAGTGTTATTGAATATTAAGTCATGCTACATTTACAGTGGTAAAGTACTTGCTTGTTGACCTACTGAAAATTAACGGTTTTTTTTTCTAATTTAGCTATTGGCTCACAAATTTTATGAGGATAAAAGAATCTTAACATGGTGAACAAAGCATTGAAATGCCTCTGGAACTTTCTAGGTATAAGGATTTGAGAATATTATTAGCTTTATTAGCCTCAGGTTGCTCTTATCTAATATACGAGAATAGCTATCTTATAGTAGCTATTATCAGGTTAGTGACAGTAGATATTTAATGTACCTAATTAATGCTTATGACATGCAAGAGCTTCATTAACTACTAATTACTTGAGGCCAATTAATAATTGCATAGATTCTAGATTTCTGTGTTTTGTCATTTGTAGTGAGTCTATATGCATGTGTTCTCTAGTTGTTACCTAAATATTATTATATAATACAAATAAAATACAATTGTATTTGTAATGTGCTTCTTTCAAGACCTGTAACAGTGTGAATGTTTTAAAAAATGAATTTTGTCAGTATCCACTAGTCAGTGAGCCTATGAAAAGGCTCTGTGGAAAGCTAAGGTTGCCAGTCAACAATTGATGACAGACTGCTGAGTCTCACATTAGGCCTTCCAGTGAAGTTAAATGCTTCGATGCTGACCTATTGATTGACACAGTTATAAGCGTAATTTCTGTGGAATCTGTGTAAGTGTGTACATAGAGCTAATGATGGGCACTGAAGAAGATCTGATATTTGGGTCTTCTGCTATGAATACTTACGGAGCCAGGCTGAGCAAGGAAACACCTGTTTTATTAGACAAGGTTTGCCTGCATCTCAGATGGTGTAAGTTTTAATTCATGTTTTCAACATGAACCGAAGTCAGTCATTCAATATTCAGTAAAAATAACCAGGAAATGACTAGTTTTATTTGCTCCTTTAGTTACATCATATCCGCTCGAATGGTGTAATGGTTGCCTTGAATATTATTTTGTTATGACTTGGTTCATGAAGACACAACATCCTTCACGACAGCTTAAAGAGTATTGAATCCACATAGGAATTAACACAATATTCCTATTTAATATGTCCCCATGTCCAAATGAAACTTTGTAGATATAAAGTCTGAGTTGTTCTGACCAATTCTATGAACCACCTGTGATCACAAATAGCCCGTTTGCAGGAAAGAGGATATGCAGTCACTCAAGAAAATAAACTTGCAGTCTGCAGCTAGTAAATAGAATGAAGAACATGTTGAGAGTAACTTAAAGGGGCTTTTGTCTAACAGAAGACACTTGGAAGCCAGACTGGGAAATCTAGACATCGTTATAGGAAGGAGGTGACATTAACCACAGTTGGCTTTTAAAGGATTTTTCTGGAAGGCAGAATTCCTTTGGAAAACACTTTATGTACCAGCATGAATAAATTTCCGAGGTACTCTAGACAAAGATGAATTTTATTTTATTGTGGCTTCAGCCATATTAAAATGCTCACAAACTATTTTACCTTATGCCAGACATGTGGAAGCAATCATTATATGTAAATGATATGTGAAGGTGAGGTATAGTTTTAGCTTAAAAACTTAGAATGTCTGTGGTTATAAATTATAACCACATCACAAAGAGAAATGTGCCTTTTAATAGTAACTTAAATGTAAAAATAATCAGTGATGAATTCTTAAAAACTGCTAGGGTTTTTAAAAATTTTTTGGTGAAGCACAATAAATTCTCAAAGGCAAATATTTTATACCTTAAGTAATTGTTAAAGCATTAGTATTTGTAGGTAGACATTGTTATATCAGTCTATCTTTGAAAAGGCACTTTTGCCAAGGGCTGCACTTTGGTTTTTATATTTTTATATATTTTTATTGAGGTATAGTTGACATACAGCATTATACTGGTTTCAGGTGTATAACATATGATTCTTTATTTGTATATATTGTGCAATGATAACCATAGTAAGTTCAATTAACAACTGT
Source organism: Carollia perspicillata (assembly GCA_004027735.1). Classification (NCBI taxonomy): domain Eukaryota; kingdom Metazoa; phylum Chordata; class Mammalia; order Chiroptera; family Phyllostomidae; genus Carollia; species Carollia perspicillata. The sequence continues at coordinate 43,213 of PVKM010004589.1, forward strand.
CACCATACATAGGTAAATGTTTTTTTCTTACAAAGGCTTTTCAGTTTTACTCTCTTATAAACTTTGTACTATGCAATTTGGTATTACTAGTTGCCATGTATATCCCCATGATGTATTTATTTTTATAACCGGAAGTTTGTACCTGAGGGTTGCATTTTAGAATGACTACAGTTATCTTTTATTAAAATAAATGTTCCCCTTCTTTTTTATTAGCATGAATCAATTTGTTTTTTACTGTAATATACTTTCTATTTATATATGTATATATATGTATACATATGCTTCATAACATTTCATAAATTTTAAATGTATAAAACTGAATCAATCAAATTTCCTTGAAAAGGAAATAGATATAATAAAAATAAATGTTTTCCTTTCTTTAAATTCAAAACAGTGAAACTTTTAGTCACAATATGATGGTGCTATGTCTTTAAAATATTTCTTCCATCTGCTGTATTTAAAGCCGGATATTAAAATAACATGAATTCAGAGAAGTGTTACTAGATACACACACATGCGTATGCACACACCCATGTGTACATACACACAGAAAAGGGAAATAAAATAAGGGAAAATAAAATAAATAAGAAATGAGTATTAAAGCATCATCTTATTTTTAAACCACAAAAATTTATTTTCCTTTAAAAAACCTTTTTATTATTGTTCATCAATGTCCCAGTTTTCCCCCCATTACTCTCTCCTGCCCTGCCCACCCCACCTCCCATATTCATTCTCCGACCCCACTTTGTCCTTGTCTGTGGGTCCTTTATACATGTTCCTTGACTTGACCCTTCCCCTTCTTTTCTCCATTATCCCCCTCCTCCTTACCCTCTGGTCACTGTCAGTTTGTTCTTTATTTCCATGTCTCTGGTTCTGTTTTGTTTGCTTGTTTGTTTTGTTGTTTAGGTTCCATCTACAGGTGAGATTATATGGTATTTGTCTTTCATGGCCTGACTTATTTCACTTAGCATGATGCTCTCAAGTTCCATCCATGCTGTTGCAAAAGGTAGGAGCTCCTTCTTTCTTTCTGCTGTGTAGTAGTCCATTGTGTAAATGTGCCACGCATTTTTTTATCCACTCATTTACTGATGGGCACTTAAGCTGTTTCCAGCACTTGGCTATTGCAAACATCATGGCTATGAACATTGGGGTGCATAGGTTCTTTTGAATTGGTGTTTCATGATTCAATTAAAAGAAGCACAAGGTCATGTTTTTTTGGACTGAGATTAGATCTTTTGTACTCCCAATTTGCCCATAATAAAACAAACAAATCTCTACTCAAGTAACATATTAACTTAAGGAAGCCAAGAAGTGAATCATTTAAATAAAAATCACCAATATTTAAAGAAAGAAATAGTCTCCAAACCTTGACTCAGCATGCCGTCCTTCATTCTGGGGCCAGGGCCACTGAGAAACTAGCAGAGAGAACTGAGACAGTCCCTGTGCAGGAGGATCTTACTCTCTCTCTAGTGTCAACCCAGGCTAATCACAGTTCAGCACATCATGGGGCTGTTTTTTAAAACCATGGAAGTTTTCAGAACTAGAATTAATTCCACAGTCTACTAGACAAATACCAGTTGCCATTTGGAGTCTGTTTCATGCAGCAATGGCAGAGGACTGTGAGGAGAGAGAATGATGGTGAATAGAGGAGTGGAGTGGAGAAGCCCTGACGAAGCATGCTGGAGTGAAAAGTGTGGAAGACAGGCACATCCTTCGACTCAAATGCATGTGTCTGTGTGTGTGTGTTGTTTTTGCGGTTTGGTCTGTGGCTCTACTGCAACTCTGATTATTCTTGGTGTATATTTCCCAGATTATTGTGCCCTTGCTTATTTAAATATTCTTTCACATCCAGAAAGTTCTTTTAAAACTTCGACATGTATTTCAAATGGACAAAATTTACTAAGTATGACTATACATCAGTCATTATAATGATTACTACAGGTGGAAAAGTATGTATGATTAATCCCATTTCTCAACAATGTCAGTTACCACATAGTGTTAGAGAAAGAATACTACCCAATGATCAGGCAGTTTGGTCCATCATTCAGATATAAAACAAATATGAAGCTTCACCTAAGCTTCACCTCATGAAGCTTAGAGGTGACAAATGATTTGTTAATTGTGCAATGGCATGCTATTGAACATGAGAACAATATGTTTTATGAGGAGGGAAACATTAGGCTGGGCCTATGAGGATGAGGAAATTTTGCAAGAAAGAATGAGGAAGACATTTCTTATAGTAACACAGCCTGGAGACATGAGGCATCAATTTGTACAGCTTAAGTTAGATACAGCAACATTAATTTAACCTTAAATGAAAAAGAGTGGCAAAGAGTAAGGCAATGGGAGCTGATTCTGAAAATCTGAGTATTTCAATCATCAGTCATTCTTCGTAATCTTTGATCATTCTTCTAATAACTACTAATACAGTGTACCATGGAATATACTATGAATGATAGGTTATATATGGATAAAGATAGCATGCCCCCAAAGAACTCACATTTAGTGGAGAAGGTATTCAAGTATGTCAAAACACATATTATAGGACAAAAATGCAAAAAATTATATATCCAAACAAAAAACTGTGAGAGTCAAGCAAATTAAGATAGCACAGAGAGTCAAGGAATCAAGAAAGTCCTTATGTGAGAAGAAGCAGTGAAGGTGGGCACCAAGAGCCTTTGGGTAGGCATCAGGGAGAAAGAGGAAGAATGGAGAATACTTTAGGTGATGGGAGTAAATAAATAACAAGCAGGGGGAAAATGTCAGGGGAATGTCATAATATGTTTAGCATTCTAGTTTGCCTAGACATGTTTAAGGAAGCCATGTAAGTTCAGGTACTAACTGAATAACCATGGGTAATTGACTTCTCTGAACATACAATACATGCCACAAACAGGGCAACCAACAATTGATTGTTCCATCTCTCACCCTTCAGTTTCCAATAAAAAATGATTAAATAACTCGTAAAATAGCCATTGTCATTATTATTAATTCATGTGTTTGAGCACATTTTAGGTGCATGGCATACCAAGTCCATAATCACAGTCTGGTTGAAATCAAAAGACCATAGTAGTTAAGAACATGGTTTTAGTAATAAAAAAGTTCTGAGGCCAAATCTGACACTTATTATTGTGTGACCTTAGAAAATATACCTCACTGAAACTCACTTGTAAGACTGAATAATAAAGGCTCTACCCTTTTAAATAGTTGTGTAGATTACTAGCTTGGAAGGTTCCTTTTAAAATGTATGAGGGGAGAGTGGAGGGAATTTCAGGGGAAGGGGGGAAGGGTTGGAAGGAATGAGTATAAAGGACACATAGACAATAACAAGGGGGGATGGAGATGGGAGGGAGGTGGGAGCGCTAGGGGGGTGGGCTGGGATTGGAGTAAAGGGCAGGAAACTGTACTTGAACAACAATTAAAATAAAATAAATAAAATAAATGTATGATGGGTGTACACATGGAACACTTAACGTAGTTGATATAGTGAGTGTCCAGTAAATATTAACCACTAATAGAGTATATAAAAACAGCTCACAGTGTGAAATAGTCACGTCAGGTAATAAAATTGAAGAACAGGTGATCAGTAGAATGGAAAAGCAAAAGGGTCATTCTTCACAAAGGCGTGAGATGAGAGCTGAGGATTGAAGGAAGGGAAAAGTAACATAAGTTAAGAGTTGAGATAACGGTGTGAGCAATTATGTAAATACACAAGCTACATTTTGGGAGGAAGAGGTAATTTATTTGCATGTATTATCCCTCTATTGTATTAACTATTGGGCTGAAGAAATCATTTCAGTCCATGTGGCTATACTTGATTTTCTACTATTCTCCCTGTTTCCTGAAATGATTGATAAGTTGTGACTAGACCAAGATATGTATGAAACCAGAGAGAGTTGAAAGAGCAAGATGACTAGACATTCCTGTAGCTACAAATAACAAGAGTCATTTTATATAGTGATTTATCCAGAAATTTATCAAGATATTAAAGAGATAGGAGTGAATTCAATCAGAAGCATAGAATCAAAGAGAGTATGTGATTGAGGAAGATAAATCTTTTCTTAAAAATACATTGCTTAACACTATTTTTTACAACTCATTTATTGAGACAGGAAATAAGTCTAGCTTATAAAATCATTTAAACTTTTGTAAAAAATATTGAATTACAATATAACAATAACTAAATGGGTTATTTTCTGAATGTACACTGTAAAAAGGCAACATAATAGAATATCATGCATAGAATGCATAAAAGCTCAGTTATTTCCAGGTGATTACATTTTCTCATGACCTCATTACATTTCACTTATTACCGAAGTTGTGCCTAAAAATATGTAGTTCTTTTTAGCTCAGGAAAAGAACGGCAAGAGGGTTTTACCTTACATGACGATGATAGATGCTGTAGCTAAAAGACTGAGATGATATGATACATAGGCATTTAGAAGGGTAAAATACATGGTCTATGATGGAAACCAAACACAAGTAGTCTATGTGTAGGTTGTTTATTATAATATGCCTTATGGTATATGATAGATTAAATATGCTTGTGCAGGATAGCAGCTACATCCAGTAAAGGCTATGTGCTGTATGCCCTTTCTTTCTCTCTCCCAATATCAAGGTTCTTAAAGCATTCCACTGGATTCTAATTCTATGTTTTAACTATTCTCACTTAAATGACTTATACAGAAGAAGACGCTGTACATGAATGAACATGTTTCATATCCTTTTAAATTTCTGAAGTGCAATTTTTAACTTTTCCCCGAGTATTCATAATAGTAGAAGACTATTCCAGAAATATTTTCAGGCAACTTGATAGCACCACTGAGTAGTCCAATTTTATGGCTTAAGGCTACACATTATTTTGCAAGACTGAAAGAAGGCTAAGTTGCTGTCACTTTTTCCAATTTCCATAGTCAGCTATCTTCACTACTGCAATTAAATGTTGCACACTCTAAATGTAGTGCATGCTACTAGGAAAGACGACTCCAGACTGAATTATCTAAATTGCTTACTGAAGTAAATCAAAGTCATTGCTTTCAGTTCACAAACCCAATGTTGTCAGAGTGGCTAGGAAATGTGAGTGAATAGGGAATACTAAGAACTGCTCCCTGTCAGATCTGAAAGTCCTGTTAAATGCTTAAAGAAATACTTAAACATTCTTAAACACTACTCTTAAGTCTTAGATGTTAAGAATAGGAAGAATAGCTGTTCACTTTGTTTACAAATACTGATTTTTCTACTGCTGCATTTGGGGAGAAGTGCTCACTCTTAAGCCACCATTCTAGACTCTTATGGGCATTAATCTGGCACCCAAGTGGTTTCCATGCCATCTTTCATAAATAAATAAGCTCATATATCTTAGAAGATAATAGTTTTTTTTTCTTTTTGATAGGTATACCTCAAGCCCATGGTATGTTTTCCATTAAATACAGGAAAAGAGAGCCATTTGTGGTAGAAATTCCAATAGAAAACATATTTACACCCCTCAGATCTTTATTCCTGTCTGGATAATAATTTTTGACTCGGCTGCCTTTTTTCAATGTTCTTATTATTCCCACTAATTGGGACCTTTATTTAAATTGCTTCAACAATTTACAACATACCACAAAATAAACTCTTAATGTGCATTCTATACCAAGATTTGTATCTATGTAAAAGAACTGCATCTAAATTAATTTATAAATTCGAGGACAGAAGATTTTGCATATGCTAAAAAGGGAGCAACTAAACAGAAAGAATTTTTCTTAGAAAAAATATTGAGAGTTTTGATTCAGAATTGCGTATTTAGGCTGTCATGGATTTACCATTTCCCATGCCAAATAAAGTGATAGGAGTGCTGTGAAAATTTAGTGCTTGTTAGTGTTGGTGAATCATTGTGGCCATAAATAAAAACTGCTATAAAACTTCAGAGCATTCTTTTGTGGGGCAGGCAAGGTTCATGTAGAGTTTGCTCCTTTGCCTCCTTCCAGATATTTAGGATTCACATGTTAAGCTTTTAATAGTATATTCATTCACCTGATGGAATGATTATCAGACTTTTTGTTCAGAACAATGACCATAAGAGAAAGAAGAAGGTGTCAGTACTGCTGTAGGTTTCCAATCGAAACATTTGTAAGCTATCACTTGAATAATTGAAACCATTTATCTGTGTGTATCATGCACTGCCCTTAAGCCATTCAGATGACTCCAAACCAAGGGAATGGAATTTGTTCTGAAGAAAATTCTAGTTTTTAATCCTAGAATCAAGGTCCCAAATAACACAGAGTGCTGATTACTAAACTTGCCTTTGTACCTCCAACTGGTGACTCCTAATGTCTCAAAAGCAAGGGAAGCTGACACTGGGAATACTCAGCTGGCACAGATCCTACTATGAGGTGCTGGTTTGGAATCAACCTTCATGTTCCTTTTTACTGAGGATGCTTGGCATTCCCCAATGCTGGTATTTACTGATGTTTAAAATAAGGTCAGTTCCAAAACAATTATTTTTAAAGATACTTAAAAAAGTAACTCCTATGTTTCTGTTAAAGTATATAACAGTGAAGACAAGAACAATATCAATAATCACCATATAATGAATATTTATCGTTGGCCAGAAACAGTGCTAAAACTTTTGTATAAACTCTCTCATGTATTTGTTATAGCCATTCTAGGTAGTGTACATTTTTCATCCTTTTATGGGTGAGAAAACCATAGCCCGAAGTAGAACAAGTAGTAAAGGACACACTTTTGGCATCTGTCTGACATCACAGCCTCTCCTTTTTTTTTTCTTTAATTGTTGCAATAGTGCAGAACTTGCGCTGCCCTCTAAATACATTTTAAGTGTATGATACGTTATCGTTGATTATAGGTACAATGTTGCACAGCTCATCTCTACCAGGTATTCATCCTGCTTAAATGAAATTTATGCTGTTTTATTACTAACATCCCATTTCCCTTAGTAACCACCATTCCACCTTTTCGTTTTATAAATTTAACTATTTTAAGTAACTTATATAAGTGAATCATTACTTTTAATTATGGCTCTCGATTAAAAAAAATCTGATTCCAGGTGACTGGAAGAAACAACTGTTCAAACACTTCCACTGTGCAGTTGTACATAATCATGACAGTGGAAAAATAACTTTAAAAAATTAATTACAAATCACAGAGTCCTAAAATCTTTGATATGAATTATTGCTACTGGATTTTAAATGTTAAAAATTCAGAAGCTATTATATTTCCAAGAAGTTAACCAGAGATTGTTTAGTTTTTCCCAACTAAAGGTATACACTAATACCTAAAATCTTTGAAAGAAATAAAATAATTTACTCTAAAGATATGAGCCACATGTAAAAATAAACAATTGAGACTACAAGAAGGTTAACTCCAATTTTAGATCTTTATTCATTCTATATCTTTATTTTGAAATTATATGAATGTCCATAAAATCTATCATTTTTAAGTGAATTGTAATGTATGGAGTTCCAGTAACACATAAGTAATCATATACCATTATATAATTAAGTTTACCGAAATAAAGGTAATATATAAAAAGTAGATATTGCAAAAGCAAACTTTTGAGCCTCTGTTTTTTGTTGTTAATGCTTAAGATGTTTCAGCATACAAGCCATTATTATATGCTTTAAGTAAAATTTGTGCAAAACTCAAGTGAAACATATAATATGGCTGGCTGATACTGAAATAATGAAAAACCTCTGTGTTCCACAGGATTTACTCTCTAAACCATAAATCCTTTCTTAACATCCTACTATTACTGGAACATTACAGGCAAACTTAGACCTGGTTTGTATAAAGGTTTCTAAGCTTTGGCAAACTTTTTGACAAATGAATAAAATCAGAGAATAGAATCAATTTTCACATTCTATTGCAGATGCTTTATTAGAGGCATTACAGTACTTCTCAGCATAAAGGAAATGGGCAGTTTTTATGAAATGTTATGAGGCTTATCAACCTTTCAGGAAGAAAGAGAAAAACTGTGTTTAGATAATGTGGCACTCTAGTTTTAGAGTACGTAATCAGGTAAGAGCAATGTGAAAACTATGACCATCACAGGTCATATTTTTGTTTTTAGTTTAGTCCTTTTACTTAAATGTTTTGAGTGGCACCCAGATGAACAATTGTAATTCTGCTTAATTATAAAAAGTAAGGCATTTGCCTAGACTATCATGAACCTGGAAACTTATAAAGAATTAGTAAAAGAACAGATTATGTATCTAATCAAGATGGAGGCATAAGCAGACATGCTTTACCTCCTCATGCAACCACAAAAAGAATAACAACTAAATCTCAAACAAATAACAGCCAGAACTGTCAGAAAATCAAACTGTATGGTAGTCCAACAGCCAAGGATTTAAAAAAAA
>PVKM010004590.1:0-51537 GCA_004027735.1 Carollia perspicillata
AAAAAAATATTATTTAGTTCAATAGTGTTATTTGAGGTTTTACATGAATTTTGAAAAAGTAAACTTATAATCATCGATATAAACATTTTGAAATCACTAGATATTTTTTGACAAGGCATAATTTGGTGATGAAGTTGGACAAGTTGTTGCGAGAACCAACACACTTTCTTACAGTGATGGCATCAATTATGATTTATCTAGTAAATATCTGACTGGATTTTTAACTTTCTGTTTCTATACATCTCAACAGAACACGAACCAAATCCCTTCAAAGAGGAAAAAGCATTAGTTGATTCTCCCTGATGTGAATTAGTACCATGCCCACCTCGAAATAAAAATGCACATTAAAAAATTCAGCACTATTATGAAGGAATATTAAGGAATATAAGGAATATTATTATTATGAAAAACTGATGAAATTATAAGATATTTAAAGTGTGCACTGTGGTGATTTGATATGTAAGCACTGAGAAGGGATTTCCCCACCTAGTGAGTTAGCACATCCACCACCTCACATCTTCATCCTTTTTGTTTGTTTGTTTTGGTGAGAACATGTAATCTTTACTCCCTTAGCCAATTTTCCTTACACAATACAGTGTTACCAACTATAGTTACCAGTTTTACATTAGATGCTCAGGCATAATTCATTTTACAGCTGAAAAATTTGTACTCTAATGCCAACCTCTCCCTATCTGTCCCAGTCCCTGCAGTATTGGACTTTCTCTGGCTTATTTCACTTAGCATAATGCTCTCAAGGGCCATCCATGTTGCAAATGGCAGAATTTGTTTCTTCCTCATTATTGAATATTTCATGTTGGTGAATAAATATCTCCATGTATGTATATCCATAATGTTTTTTCCACTCACTTATTGATAAATACTTAGGTTGTTTCCATACCTTGGATATTATGAATAATGCTGCAGTGAACATGAGAATGCATGTACTCTTTAAGATAGTATTTTCATCTCCTTTAGATTTATACCTAAAGTGGACTTCTGGATCATATTGTGGTTCTACTTTTAATTTCTGGGGAACCTTCACAATGTTTTCTATAATGACTTTATTAGTTTACACTGCAACTAACAAGAGTGCATAAGGGTTCCCTTTTTTCCACATCCTCATCAACACTGTCTCTTGTCCTTTTGATGACGGCCATTCTAACAGGTGTTAGATGAACTCTCATTGTGGTTTTGATTTGCATTTCCCTAAAGATTAGTGAAATTAGGCACCTTTTCATGTGCCTACTGGCCATTTGTATGTCTTTGGAAAAATGACTATTCAGCTTTACTGCTCAGTTTTAGGTTAGGTTGTTTGTTTTTTGCTATTGAGTTGTATGAGTTATTTATATATTTTGGATACATGATATATGTAATTTGTAAATATTTCTTCTATTCTGTTGGTTGCTTCTTTTTTTGTGAAGTAGCTTTTAGTTTGATATTATCCCACTTGTTTATACTTGTTTTTGTTGCCTTTGATTTTGGTCTCAAATACAAAAAGATCATCATCAAGTCTAATGCCAAGGAAATTATTCCATATGGTTTTATATTTTTCTAGGAGTTTTATGGTTTCAGAACTTTTGTTTAAGTCTTTAATCTATTTTGAGTTGATTTTTGTGTAAAGTGTAAGATAGGGATCCAGTTTCATGCTTTTGCATGTGGCTATCCAATTTTTACAACACTATTTATGGAAGAGATTGTACCTTCTCCATTGAATATTCTTGGTTCCTTTGCCATAAATAAATTGACCATATACGTGTGAGCTTATTTCTGGTCTTTCTAGGTTCTCTACTCTGTTCCATTGATCTATGTGTGTACTTTTATGACAGTGCCATGTTGTTTTGATTGCTATAGCTTTGTAATATAGCTTGAAATCAGGTAGCATAATGTGTTCAGTTTTTTCTCAAAATTGTTTTGGGTATTCAGGGTTCATGGTGGTTCTATACAGATTTTAGTATTGTTTTCTCTATTTCTGTAAAAATATCATTATAATTTTAATAGAGATTACATCAAATCTGTAGATTGCTTTGAAGAGTATAGACATTTTAACAATATTACTTTTTCCAATCCATAAACATGGAGTATCTTTTCAGGTGTCTTCTTCAATTCTTTTTCAGCAATGTCTTATTGTTTCAGAAACCTTTAACCTACCTTCTTGCTTAAATGTATTCCTAGGTATTTAATTCTTTTTGATGCAGTTGTAAGTGAGATTATTTTCTTAAATTATCTTTCTAATACTGATAAAATGCAGCTCATTTTTATATTGATTTTGTATCCTGCAACTTTACTGAATTTGTTTATTATTTCTAACAGTGTTGTTGGTGGAGATATATAGGAGTTTTCTATATATTCTATATTCTATATATTATATCATGCAATCTGTGCCTGGAGATACTTTTACTTCTTCCTTTCCAGTTTGGATGCTTTTTATGTTTTTATCTTGCCTAGTTGCTCTAGCTAGGACTACCTGTACTATGTTGGAATAAGGTGGTAAGAGTGGGCATCCTTGCTTGCTTTGTTTCTGTCTTAGAGAAAAAGCTTTTAGCTTTATTTTTTTTTAATAAAGGAAGTAAAATTACTGTTGCAGATGACATGATCATCTATGTAGAAAATCTGATGGAATTTATAAAATAGCTATCAGTACTAACAAGTACATTTAGCAAAGTCATGGAATATAAAATTGTCATATTAAAATATCAGTTGCATTTTTATATATTACCATCAATCAATAAGAACTTGAAATTCAAAAATGATACCTTTATAATAGCATCTGAAACATAATTATAGATAAATCTAAGAAAAGATGCACAAGATTTATACATTAAAAACTATAAAATATTACTGGGAGAAATTAAAGATGATTTACCCAAATGCAGTGACACATGTCTCCATGGCTGAGAAGACTCAATATTTGTTAAGATGTCACTTCTCCCTAAAGTGATCAGCTTTTCACTTAAGTGTAATGTTAGCTGTGGGCTTGTCACACACGCCCTTCATTATGCTTTGATTTTCTATTTCTTCATGATCCAGTCTTGGTAACTGGAGGTTTCCAGGAAATGATTAATCTCTTCTGGGTTGTCCAATTTATTGGAATATAATTTTTCACAGTAGTCTCATGATTTTTTTATTTGTGTAGTATCAGTTGTAATGTCTCCTCTTTTATTTTTAATTTCATTTGTTTGAGTACTTTTCCTTTTTTCTTAGTGTGTCTAGCTAGACATGTTTACAAGCTCCTCCAGGGAGACACTGATGTCTGGAGAGGGGCTGAGGGAGAACAGAAAGTTCTGTTGATCCAGATGCTCTTGTCTTGTGGGTTTTGTGGACACAAGTCCTGTTGGCTTTGAGAGGAATGGGTGCCCTCAGATGGGAGTCTTAAAAGATGAGGTGCTAACTAAATGTAGGGCCCACATCTTTTGCTTCTCAGGAAGAAGCTGGAGTTGTGATTTCCCTCCTCATTTTGTTTCTGTCCTGGGGATGAGGTTTTTCAGGAGAAACATTTTAGCCTTTCCCTAACTGTTTGGATGTGGGTATTTTCTCACTCGTCTCATGTGCAGGAGTCACCCAGCTGGTTTCTGAATGTCTTTCACAGAGAATCGGTCTGTGTATAGCAGCAGATTTGGTGTGTCTGTGGGAGTTGGTGAGTTCAGGAGCCTCCTATGTTGCTATTGTGAACCAAACTCAGTATGCATGACTTTTGATTGGACAAAGGGACAGGAGTGTTCCTGGGAGTCTCTTACCTATGGGTCTGAAATAAATGTTGTTGGGTTAAATAAACCTAAGACAGACACCACCTGCAAGGTGTGTATTATTTAATACACACAGATTAGTAGTTGGAATCAATAATGAACAGCACAAATACCACATAACTGAGTGCTAGGTGTGGTATATAGATTTCAGTACTTGGAAAAGTCAAAGGAGAACGAGATCAAACTAAAAGAATTTCAGAGATGAGATAATTAAACTGGCTGTGGAGGGCTGATGATATTTATCAAGTCAAAGGGTTGAAGAAAAGCAACATGACATAAAATAATGAGGCTTTTTAATATCTTAGAAGGGGATCTTTATTTCATGTTTTCTCTTATGGAGCAGATTCTTTTACAGAACAGTCACTACTAGGTATAACCCCCCTGAAAAAGGGGGAGTGCTGTATGAGTCTATAGACCATCCATTAAAATCCTTATATAAGTATGTATGCATGTATGGTATTTATTGCTAAATATGGTAGTCTCCTTATGAAGAGCTCTCAAATCAATAGGACACATTTTGATTATTCATTGTTTCTATAACAACATTATAATGAATGCTTCCACTGTGCTTTATTTAATAAATGACTGATTTTATTGTTCCCCTTTGTGCATTTGTAATTTTCAAAGTTTATAATGTTAATTTCTTAAGTGTTATATTTTTTCAGGTTAAATTCAGAATGCTTTTGTGCAAATAGGCAGTGTTGGAATTATGCAGATGAGAAATAAATTGGCTAAATATCTTTATCCTTACTTCCGTAGTGGTATATGTGTACTTAAAGCAATTTGTTCATTAAGTGGAAGCTATCAGAGCAGCAAAAATCCTGCCAATATCAGCAGAAAGGATCAGTCTGGAAAGCAACCTTTCCTTTCGGTTTTGGCTAACGTGTCAAACCTCTTTTTAAAAAGCTAAGTTTACACATTTTAAAAATGGTTGAGAATATCATCTCCTGAGTTTATCCTGCTAACAACTTAGTATACTAACAGCTTAGTATACCTTCCTCAGTTTTCTCATCTGTAAAATGGAGATAATAAAAGCACCAAAATTTATAAATGTTGTGGCAATTAAAGGAGTTCAAATATGTAATATATTTAGAAATATCTAAACGTTTAAAGGAGTGAAAATATGTAAAATGTTATATAGGGCTAATTTGTAGCAGGCATATATTTAGCATCCTATGGCTATTTGCTATTTTTGTTGTTGTTGCTATTATTATCAAGCCAAAAATTAACAAGAATTAACCCAAGTCTTTACACTCTCAAGAAAATAGCTTCATACATATAATAATGAAAATAATTCAATGAAAGAACTGATGCAGGCAAGACAAACAAACTACCCAGCCAGGAAAGCAGAGTAAAATCAATTTACTGACAGAAGACTAGTGCACACTGGAATTTTTAATACTTTTTAACAATTACCCTTCATATACCTCTATGCTTTTGCTAGGCTGTATCTCTTCCCCCCATATACAAATATATTAGAGTATTGGTTGCTGTCATCTATTCATCTCATTCTGAGTCAGTATCAGATTTAGATGGTCGCTCCTAACAATTTTTCATCTGAACCTGGGCGATCCTTTTTGTCTTCTCTCAACTAATCTGTCAGTGCAAAGTAAAGGCTTGTTCAACCTATTTAGAGAATCCATTATGCTACCATGCATATATCAAGTTGAAGTAGCCTGCATAATGTCTCACAGAGTTTTGGAGTGGATATTATGAGACTTGAATTTTGGTTTTAGCTCTGCCACTAATTAATCTTCAGATCCTAAGCTAGTTATTTAAATTGGCCTCAAAGGTGGCCTTTATATAACAAAGGTTTAGACTACAAGAGTTCTGTGATCCTTTGCAGCTCTAAAACTTGGATTCTGAGCTTGTATTAAGCTAAAGAAGGCTAACACTATTCCTTACCCTGTACCATGTTTTAAAAAGCAAATTGGTAAATATTGATCATGATTTAATGATGTACACAGCAATGATATAGTATGACATAAAATGTTCAAAGAAAAGCAAGAAAAAATCAGCATGCCTATGAAATATTGTCAATGCTATAGCACTGTGTATAAAAATCACCAATTTCCTTGTTTAATCCAAAATTATTTTCACTGATTTCCTTTGAAGTGTGGTAGACACTATTAGAATCATGTATATAGTAAAAACTTTTCAAAGTTCAACCATTAGACTTGTTAAGCTCACCGCAATTCCTATCAAATTAAATCTGGCTGTTGTTATTATTTTGGTCTCCTGGGATTTATTTTAATAAAGTTTTAATATATTGTTTGAAATTATTGTTTTCTTTCAACTCATTAGAAGTAATAACTTCTCAAAAACCTTCCAAATATATGAAATACTGGCCACGCTAATTGTTAAAATTGAGGTAAATGTGAATTTTCAAATACTTGGTATTATAAGGTACCTACTACATTCATAAAATTTAAAAATAAATGTAGGTTTTTTCTCTTAATAAAAACAAAGTGCAAAAATCTATGTTATCTCCATCATTACCTTTAGAAAATCTGATTTCATATATCTTAGAGCCTCAGTTGTTAATAATAATACTGTTTGGCTGGCTCACAACATGGAAGACAATCTAGTAACTGGTTCAAGACAAACAAAAATGTGAAAGAGCTTCAGAATTATGTCTCTTCTTCAAATTAATTTGTTGCTTGTATTAAGTTATTAAATATTACATTTCTGCATTTTGCTTGTTTATTTGGACACCATTATATCAGAGGAAATGGTAGAAGAAAGCTCCTGTACCCATGGAATTTACACTTTGTTGGAGAAGACAGCGATGAAGGAGATTATTGCCGTGATAAGTCCTATAAAAGAAATAAAACAGTGCTGTGACAGCAAACAGCTCTGGTGAGGAGCTACTTCAGATAAGATGGAGATACTGCAAGAGCTGCGGGACTAGGGAGATCAGCCCCAGGACTAATCAAAGGATGAGCAGTCCTGGCAGATAGGAAAGCCTATGAAAAGTTCCAGAATGTCGCAGAGTTGAGAAATTCTAGGAATAGAAAGACAGCGAATATTGTTGAAAGAGGTAGGTAGACTGGAGATTAAAAACAGGACAGGTAGTCTGGTGTCGTATCACAGAGGCTCCTGTGTGTCATTTTGAGGAGTTTGGTTTTACAATAAATGTCATATGTCAGAAGCAGAGAGCGACAGGGTCCTCAGACTGGCATCCAGAAAGATAACTCATATCCGAAGACGCTTCTTCCATTATCAACCAACACATTTAATATCTCAGTTTTTATGAAGGTAAGAATACGCAGGAAGGACTTCATTTCTTACTTTTTAAATATGTCTGGATTATGGTTGAAAAGGAAGCTATGAGCTGTAAAATACTTGAACAAAGACTATGCAAATGAGTTAACAGAGCAGCTGCTAAGATGCAGCCAATGTTCAATAACACTATCATTTCAAGTCTAATTCGCCAATTGAATATTTATGTGGGTAGAGTAAACTCCACTGGAATGCTATTCGATTCAAGACATTTTTCAATGCATGATATTGTACCTGCTGCTCTGAGAGACACTACAATAAACATGACAGAATTCTTGTCTTAAAGGTATTGCAAGCTCAACCTGAGGAAAAAGCCATGAGACTAAACATATCGATAGTAGTGGCCCTGAATGTCAAATGACATTTTATTTCTCTTTTCTAAGTTCTGTCTCTAGCACTAATTTATCATAGGATCTAGATCAGAAAATGACATTTGCCCTTAAACAAACATATCAGGATAAGCTTCTTCACCAAATGTTAATTTTAAAGTCAACAGTGGAGAAGAGATCCCTTCATGATTCTGAGGTCAATATTTGGACTTTTGGTTTCAGCTTAAGTGCTGAGGCAGATTCTTCTCACAGACTCTCTTTGCTGCCATTACTCATCACCTATGTTTTACCACCCCTCCCACTCCAGTAAATAGGTCAGATCAACAACGTGCATGCAACATCATTCTTATGGCATTGCAATTCACAGTTTAGGGTAGAGTAACCTGAAATAGTTTGGCAAACACAACTGTATACGAAAGTTACTGCAGTAAATAAAAATGCAAGATTAAGAAAATATAGACATTTAACTAATTCAGTAGTAATGTAATTTAGTTAAGCAACACACATACACGTGTTAGTGCAAAAACACACAATTCTATGTTCACTAATTCCAGCCAGTATAACCATGCACAGAACAGACACATATCTAAGTAGCAGAAGGAAATACCTAAAACAGAAATCAGTTACCATATTTGGATGGTGGAATGAGAGGGCATGATTTATCTTCTTCTCTACAAAAATCTTAATGCTATAATATTTTATAGTAAAAATGTTTTAAAATGCCATTTCTCTTCAGGAAGACAATATGAGGCAGTCCTTTTAGAATGGCTTACTTGGAATTTTCATGCTTAAACAGAAAACATACACATTTTACTTTTTGTATATTGCATGGAAACCCTAGAAACATGAATGTCCACCCTTATAATTCAAATTTAAAGTGAGTTTTAAATATTTCCAAGTTGTTCTCAGAAAAAAATCTTATTGAAAAGGTAAATGTTTAATGGCTGTATTTATAACAGCATTCTTCTAGAAGTTAAAACTCTGGCAAAATGTCAATAAATGCGATTTTGAAGAATTAGTTTTATCATTTTAATAACAGTACACCAAATTTTAGGGATGCCGGGGTGTCCAAACTTTTGGCATCTCTGTGCCACACTAGAAGAAGAGTTGTCTTGGGCCACACATTAAATACATTGTGATGTGTAATCACACACATACACACGATCTCATAATGTTTTAAATAAATTTATGATTTTGTGTTGGGCCACATTCACAGACATCCTGGGCTGCATGTGGCCCATGGCCCATGGGTTGGACCCCCTTGAACGACCATCAGAGTAGGTAATTTGTTGAACCACATATTTCAGTCAAAGCAATCAGTAATATTTGCCCATCACACTCTCTTGTCTTTAAAAAAATATGACTGCTGAATAGAATAGGAAGAAATGTTCCATACTGTTCTTCCATGCATGACATATATCAGTAAAGAAATCTAGAAGCTAATGGTATCTATAATGGCACGTAAATATACAATGAATATTCTCTCTCTCTCTCTTTCTTACTCTGTGTGTGTGTCTCCAGACTATTCCTTAAGCCATAATTTCTCCATTGGTTACTTTTAGAATAAATGCAAATGCCATTCATTTATTTTTAGTCACATTGGTTCTTCTTTCTTCTTAGAATAATATGATTATCTCTACATTATTTTCCACCAGAATTTCCTTCCCCCCTTTGCCATCTCCCATCCACTCCCTAAAGCTCAATTATAGTATTTTTTGTTCCAGTAGAAAACCTAGTTGAAATTCTAGTAAATAATATTTTTTCCCATTTAAAAATCACATCAATAACATCTTCAAAATTTGCTAAAAGAATTAAATAAAATAATGGATATAAAATGAGTCCATTTTGAAGTACTAAAAGAATTAGCAGGCATTTTGTATCATTTTCAGTGTTTTTTTCTAATTTCTAAGTAACTGAATCTTATGTCTCCTGAAAGACAGTAACTTCTTAGATGGAGAAAATGTGTCACATATTTGTTGGTAGCCCACACAGGGCTTTGAGCCATTTTAGTCACATAGTTGTTTGCCCTATAAGTATTGTTGAATTAATGTACTTTATTAAACAACAGAAAGGTAAATATTTTTCTGCCACTTCCTTCATAAACATGTGCAGAAAGATGGATTATTAGGTCAGTAGGGAAGACAAAAATAAATTCAATGTTTATAGGTTGTGCACTATAAAAAATAACAAGAAATATTCAAGTGGTTTATAACTAACAGGTCCCAACAGATACATTAATACCTTGGTTATAATGACTAGAGTATAAACCAAGCACTTATCTCTGGTCTGTGGCAGGAAAACCTGACTATGATACTTTTAAAACTCAAGAAATCTCTTCATAGTGGCCCATCAGCAGCCAAGGAAACAACTATAAATCCTCTCTGGCTTTTGGCTTGATGTAAGATTCAGTAGGGACTATATGAAGATTGGGTCACATAATTATTTTCCTATATAGGAGAAAAACATACTTTATCATTTAATCTAATCCAGATTATACATACATTCTTTTCCATTATTGCTTAATAGAAAGTTAGCTAAAATTAGTCAGAGCTAATGCACATTTTGTGGAAAGGAAAAGCAATCTATCTGAGTCTTCTATTGACTGTTCAGTGATTAAATAGACCTACTCTAAAAATAAAATCTACTGGCAATTGACCAGGGACTCTAAACACTTCCATGCAAACCATTTAACTTCCCTAAGAGTCACATTCTTCACTGGGCACTGTATTCTAGATCCTCCTGGATTTAATTTATGTTACAGGCAGAAAAAAACAAAATGGCTATGCTTTTCTTCTCATCTTGATTCCTCTTCTGTACTCTTCTGTTTTCATTCCTGGAAATTTCCTATTCTTATTCATTGTGGAGACTGTTAAGGTCTTTCATATTTCATGATGTAATTAAGAGTCTGCTTAAGTGTATTTCCTGATCTTTTATTTAGTCACCTGATATTTGCCACGTCCTTACTATGTACCAAGTATCATGTTAGGCACTAGGGACAGAGCACAGGAGAAGAAGGACTGAGTCTTGGCACCCATGCAACTTGGATTCTAGACAAAGAAAAGGAAACATGCAAGTAAGTACAGAACACTATGATTTTGGATAGTGATATTGTTAGATAAAAAGCAGGACAATGGATTAGTGGGTGATTGGTTCTGAAGAACCGTTTTAGCTGGTAGGATTGGGAAAGGCCTCCATGAGGGGGTGACATTAAAATGAGAATACAAATGAGGAGAAGGAGCTGTAAAAAGCCACTAGAACTTGCAAAAAAGTTAACTCAAAATGGGTCATAGACCTAAATGTAAAATGAGAAAGTGTAAAATTTCTATAATATAACACAGGAGACAATCCAGCTGACTTTGAATATGGTGATGACTTCAGAGATACAACATCAAACGCACTGTACATGAAAGGAAAAACTGATAGGCGGGACTTCATTAAAATAAAAAAATTTGTGCTCTGTGAATGGCATTTTAAGAGAATAAAAAGACAATAAAGATTAAATCTTAAAAACGAGAATAAGAAGATAAGTCACCAAGAGAAAATATTTGCAAACTATATATTAAATAAAGAACTTACATATAAGATATACAAAGAACTCTGGAACCTCAACAGTAAGAGCACAAAACATGATTTTAAAACAGTGCAAAAGGTCTACACAGATACTCAAAGAAGATATATAGATGGGAAATAAGTACTATATAAAAATATTCGTTACTATATGTCATAATAGTGTTAAAAACTAAAACAAAAATGAAATACTGCTACATACCTACTAAAATGGTGAAAATTTATGAGACCGACAACAGCTAATGCTGGTGAGGCTGTGGAGCAAAAGGAATTTTCATTCCATGCTCACGAAAATGCAGAAGGGTACAGACACTTTAGGAGATGTGTTGGCAGTTTCTTACAAAAGTAAACCTACTCTTACCATACGATCCAGCAACCATTTTCCTTGGTATTTACCCAAATGAGCTGAAAATTGATGTCTACATAAAATCCTGCACACAGGTGTTTATAGCACCTCTACTCATAATTGCCAAAACATGGAAGCAGCCAAGACGCCCTTCAATAGGTGAATGGATGACAGAACTATTGTACACCCACACAATGAAATGTTATTCAGCAATAAAAAGAAATGAACCATCAAACCATGAAAAGATATGGAGAAACCTTAAATGCATATTACTAAATGAAAGAAGCTACTCTGAAAAGCCATATACTGTATGATTCTCACTAGATGACATTGTAGAAAAGTTAAAACTATGGAGATAGTAAAAAGATCAGTGGTTGCCATGGGTTTGAGAAGGAAGAAGGGAGAACTGAGTAGGTGGAACACGGGAATTTTAGAGCCATGAAGCCATTCTGTATAATACTGTAATGACAAATACCTGACATCATGTATCTGTCATAAAAAAGCATAGAACGGTACAACACTAGAAGGAACTCCAATGCGAACTATAGACTTCAGTTAATAATAGAGGAACCTGAGTAAAAAGTATAGAGGTGCCAGGGAAGAGTGGAGGGAGAGGGGATATATGAGAACTCTCCAAGCTTTCTTCTCATTTTCTTTTTAAACTTAAGGAATGGTGCCAAGCCTGGAGACACAGGTGCAGTATCATTCCAAGACCCATTTCCCTGATGGCTCCTAGGGGATCAGGTATGTAGGGAAAAATTAGTCATGATGACTAATGAAGTTGGGGTCACGGGCTCCACTGATTGGTTGGGTCTGCTCATGTAAACCAAATACTGCTGTAAAATGAAGCACTGATTAAAAGGAAAAGTCATTAGAAGATCCATGGTCAGGGGCAGGGCACCCTAGGCAAAAGGGTTAGCAAGCACAGAAGAAACACATGTGGCATGTGCAAGCCAGAGAGGTTGAAATGTGGAGGAGAGAGGAGTGGATGGAGACAGGGTCCATGAGGGAAATCCTGTTGTGAAAGTTCTCATAGGCCATGAAGACATTTTTTTAACTCATTCCAAATGCAATGGGAAACCATTCTGGGGTTTCTATGACATATTTGATCGGATTTTCCCCAAATCCATTGGACTGTTAGGACGGACATGGGTTTCAGGGATATGGCTAGGAGTGCCGTCAGGGAGAGGATGGAAGGTAAGTAGGCAGGACAATGAGGAGGTGGTTTCAAGAGTCTGGATGGCCAGGCACACTTTTGTAGTTTAAATGTTATGCAACTCAGTTTCTTGATTCTAATTCAGATAGATGCTGCGTTGTGTTTAATTTTTATGGAACAGTTACTATTACTATTATAATTATAATTATATCCAAGTTGTCAGTGACCTAAACATTCCCCAGGTGCAGTTCATTATAAAATGGCCAATTTTGGAAGATGTAGGCACACATGTTTGTTCTCCATTTTAACTGAACACTGCTTATTTTCACATGCCTTTCTATTTGCATTATAAAAGTCAAAAATCATCTGGAGAAGTCATCCTGAGGGAATTTAGCTCAAAATTCTCAAATTAACTCTCTTTTTCAGGCAAGTGCTGAGGAGTCGTCCATATGCTGATGTTAAGCCTGACAGATCTTGGATTACCCTTGGTTTGTAGCTGTGCAGCTGTAATGCAATTCTGATCTATTGCATAGCTGCTAATGACTCAGCACCTGAGTCCTTGAAGGATAACAGCTAAGGTTATTTTGCAATGTGATGCAACAAAAATAAAGCAGGGTCTCCCATGTATGCAAAAGTGCCCTGAAATTGTGAGGCTGATATAAAAAATATGCTTCTACCCAGTGTTTGGAACATAAATGATTTCATTACTATATTCCCACCCATTTACTCATATATGAGTAATAAGGATATGCAGAATTTATTGTGAACCTTGCAAACAATGCAAAGCAGGTAAAGACATAAATAATCAGTAATTAATAATTCACTGGAGAGGATAGATAGGAGGATTATGCTGAGTCAAGGATCTGAAATGTAAATGTGAAATTTACGCATGTATGGGGCTACTGCACCTGCGCCCCCAATGAATCATTCAAGGAACAAGCACAATTTAACATCAAAATGCTGCTGATTCACCATCGCAAGTCAGACATGATTACTATACACAAAGATTCTTTGGATAGTGCAATATACACACCATGTCACTTGATATTTATTAACTGCACATAATACTGTTTGTTATTATTTAATTATTTCTTAGAATCAAATACTTTTGCAGCCAGAGAAGATTGTGGGATCACATAGTTAACTTGCCTCCCATTTTGTCAATAAGGGGACTGAGAGCAAAGAAAACAATAGCTACTTTGACAGGATACATTGTTAAAATTTTAATTAACAAAGCTCTTCTAAAATTTCATTCCTCCAAGCAAAATTTTAATGACTCATTTGTAAACAGCACAGAAGCCATGAACAATGGACCTTAGTTTGTTCTGGATGCTATTCCGTGGTCACTGAAACAGGAATACCGTATTGTTGGAGGAAGTCATCAAAAACAGGACTGCCAGTTGACCAAGCTGGGCCCTGATAAGTGAGGCTCCTCACTACCTCCCCATACTTACACTGGGGGTTTCACTTGCCTTTCCTTTTCCCAGAAACTACTCCAGTGCACAATCTTGAGACAGAAATGTGGTGTTCAGACAGCCTGAGTTGGGTATGTAACAGAACCCATTTGAGACCACCTTGTATACATGTCTTGACTCAGGGCTTCCACATAAGCTTTTAGGATTCTAGCAAGTGGGTGAAGAAAACCACTCATTTGAGCTCTTTGAGGTCACTCAAGACAAACCTGGTAAGTTCTCTTGCTTATTAACCTGCCACCCACCAGTCTGGAGTGGTCTGCCTTTTTCTTTGGTTTCTCCCTGTGCTCCATATAAAGGGGATGGTTTCTGACTGCACCCCAAAATCAAGTTGAAATCAATTGCACTTTAAAAGTTAAGTAATTCAGAGACTTTCCAGATATGGCACATTTTAAAACATAACAATTCATGCAAGAAATTGACTTTGAAAATTTTAATTTCTCTATCCCCATTACAAAAATTCCCTTGGCTACCATTTTCTCATGGTAAGGACAGTTTGGAGAAGTCTTTATTGAATAAAATACATAGGATACTGAAATAAAGAAAGGCCAATTCTAAAAACAGAAAATAGTTAGAAATAAGAAAATTTACAAAATGGTAATAATAAATTCATTAGGCTCGCTAATAAATATTACATGTGTAATGTAATTAGATACCTACTATATTTGTCTAATATTTAAACTTTAACATACAAAACCTAAGAAAGGATATAATAAAAGTATTTGAAAATTTTTATTTATTCATGATGGAAAAAAATCAATTTCCTACTTCTGGAGATGCCTGTCTCACAATTCAGCATTATGTCTTAGATTAGAAAGATGGCCTATGTTACCAACATTTTTTGTTTGAAATGTGCAACAAAATTGCATAGAACACTATTTGGCATAACTTTTTAGAAATGAGATAACTAGAACATAATCTGCTAAACTCTTGCCTGTAAATATATATATATAACAAATATATATATTTGTACTCTGATTTTCATTTATAAGTTGTTAGACAAAATGTTAATTAGTAAACACCTAAATGAAAACAATATTATAACTATATACACACCAAATATATGTGGTGAGGTAGTATTCTAAAATAGTAACTGATATAATCTACCTCTTCACCTCCAGTTCCTATTCATCCTACAGTCATGCAAACTAGATCTTGTTTCTCCTGTTAGTCCAGGGACGCAATGATTTTCTCTTTCCTTTGGTACCCACAGGCCCCTATGACATAAAAATGATCCTTGGAAAAGGGTGCAGAAGTTGCTGAATGACTGAAGTAGCTTTCCCACCTGGTGGCAGAGGCTTATAATAGAAACTGAGTAGATTTAAAATTTTTTTCAAAATTATATTCCTTCACTTCTGGGGTTATGGGCTGCCATTTTATCTGCTTCTTATATAAAAAACAACACTGCTCAATAATAAGAACAAAATGTTTATCATGAGTGTTTATTTACTTTGTTAAAAATATAATACCTGAAGTATAAAATTCACTAAATAGAAGTAAATATCAAGATGGCAATGATTAAAGCAAAAGAAAAGCAAAAGAAGGAAGATGATGGAAGATAGACAATATAAATAACCCAATCTGAAGAACAGTACTAAAAAGATTAAAAAAATAATAAGCCATGTCAAAGAACCTGTGGTACAACATTAAAAGATACAAAACATGCCAACAAATTCTACAGCATTGATGAAATGGGCAAATTGCTTGAAAAAGAAAACTTACAAAAATTGACACAAAATGAATTATAATATCTGAATAGCTCTACATCTATCATGTATACATTTGTTATTAAAAACTTTTCCACAAAGAAAACTGTAGGACCATATGATTTCAGTAATGAATGCTATTAAACATTTAAGGAAGGAATAGTATCAATCCTATGCAAAGTCTGTCATTAAACAGGAGAGAACACTTCCTGGCGGATCTTACGATGGCAGCATAACCACCGTACAGAATGAGCAAAACACAAAGCTATCAATTAACGTCCTTCACGTTCTTTTAAAATGTTATTAAAATTATCCTGTAATATATAAAAAGGGTGATACATTATGGTCATGTTGTTTTGTTGTTTCATTTACACAAATTCAAGATTGGTTTAACATTTATAATTTAATCATTATCATTCACCATATTATGAAACTAAATAAGAAAAATAGTGAGCATTTCAATGGATACAGAAAAACATTTCATAAAATTCAAGGCCGAGTCATGATGCAAACTGCAGAATCTATTAAAATACTATAACCAGTGTCACATTTTATAGTGAAATCCTGACTGCATTAATATAACATTGGGGACAGAGCAAGAATATTCACATTACTTCTGTTTTATATTTTCCTGGAAGATTTTCTGAGTAGAATAAGAAAAAGAAAGGGCAAGGAAAAGAAAGGGCATAAAGATTGGGAAAAAAGTAAAATTGTTTTTAGAGATGCCATGATTATTTATAAAGAAAATCCTAAGAACTCTACAAAACCACCATTACAACTAATAAGGAATATTATCAATGTCACAGGAATAAGCTAAATGTGCAAAAATCAGGTGTATTTTCTACATGAGTAGCAAGTAGTAAAAAAGTATAATTAAGAAAACTCTCTTTACAAAGCTATGAAAGTATATGCTAAAGAACACATTAAAAATAACCATTGGACCTCTGCAGTGAAAACAACAAAACTGCTGAATCAAATTAATGAACACAAATGAATTATAAGATATACTATACCCATGGATTGATTGCAACATCCAATATAGTTAATTTGTTAATTATCCTCAAGTTAATTAAAGATTCAACACAAAGCAATCAGTTGTCTGAAACTTTTTTTTGGTAAAAATCGACAAGATCTTTTTAAAATTTATATGGATTAGGCATTTTAGTAAGTGAACTCTCCTTGTGTGTTCAAGATGGGGTCAGTTTCTGACTGAATTCAGCGGCAGAGTATTTCTAGGTCATTGAACAGTGAATAGTTCACTTAATTTTAATGGCCATGTGATTTTAAAGAACTTCTTTTTACACACTTCTTTCTTTTCATTTAGTCATTTAATCATTTATTTATTTATTTATTAAATCTTTATTGTATTCTTCCCATTACCATTTAGTCCCCTGATACTCCCCTCCCCAGGCAGCCACCACACTGCTGTCTTCATAAGGGGTGTTGTCTGTATAGCCCCAAAGAACGAACTCAAGACGAGTGTAACTGCAAAGCCACAAAATGAATATTTTATGTGGATAAAATAAGTTCCTTCAAGATTTTTTTGATGTATCAGCAGAAACAGAAAATTTGTAAAAGGAGAGATTTCAACGGGGAACAAAATAGAAATTCTAATCTTCTAGGGAAGAAAAACTGAATATAGCATATGTAAAGGTTTATAATTAGAATTTGTGGGGAAAGTTTTCTGATATATATTAGAATGCATATCCTAACTGCCCCTATATGCCCCTTTACTTTTTTTCCAATTTAACCCCCCAAAAAAAACATGTAATTAAAATCATAAAGTTGAATGAGAATATCAAAAGAGTCTTCATAAATGTCTGTGCCTTTTTCTTTTTAAGCCAATTAAAGATGTCTTTTGCATTTTCAAAATCAAAATCAAACTGAAACTTATATGGAAATGTAAAAAAATTGGAATAGTCAAAACATTCTTGAAAAGAAGATCAACTTTGGAATATTTATCCTACCTGACTTCAAGACTTAGTAATTCTAGATTAATGAATACGTAGTGTAGTACTGACATAAGAATTGACAAATATTATAATGAAATAGAGAGATAGGAAATAGGACCACACTATTACGACAATTGCTTTTTGTATAAAAGCACCAAGAAATACCAACAGCAAAAGGAAAGGTTTTTAATGACAAACAAAAAGTTCTTTCACTCAAATGCACGTCCTACTGAAAAACTTTATTTGAGATGGATACTACTAGATTTATACATTAAAACCACAAAGTGTTTAGAAGAAATCAAAAGAAAATACTTTTGTAAATTAGGTGTAAACAGAAGTTTTTAGGACAGGTCTTAAAAAGATATAAATGATACTTTAGGCTTCATATAAAGTGAAAACTTCAGCTTATAAAATATGTTTAGAAAATGAATGAGCAAGCCATATGCAGGAAATAAATATTTTCAAAGCATGTACCTGGCAAAGGACTGATATCTAGAATATATGATATAATTCTACAACTTAGCAGTAAAGAGACAACCAACCCAATTGAAAATAGGGAAACTATTTGAACAATATGTCACAAAAGAAGATATACAAATATTAATAAGCACAGGAAAAGATACTCAGCATCATTAGACATCAGGGAGATGCATAACAAAACTATTATTAGATACTAATATACAACTTCAGAATAACCAAATTTAAAGAGTCACAACATCAAATGATGGTGAGGGTGTGGACTTTCACACACTACTAGCAAGAGTATAAATTTATATTCTCATGGAAGAAATGGGATTTTTTAAGCTTATACCAGCTCTATGAGTTAGCCATTCCACTTCTAGGAACTGTAGAATACGAAATAAAAACATGTCCTAAAGACACTATGTACAAGAATGTTGACTGCAGCTTTATTCATAATATCCAAAAACTCAGAGAAGCTCACGCCCATCAGTAGGGGAAATGATAAATAAACTGATATATTCATATGATAAAATGCTATTCTGAAAAAAATGGAATGGATCACTGATACACAGAATAACACAAATGCATTTCCTAAATACTATGCTGAGTGAAAGAAACTTACATGAAAGAGTTCATTTATTTGCCGTTCTACGATAGTCAAAATCTTCTCTGTGGTTGATTGAAAGATACCCAGGCAGTGGTTGCTGCTGAAGAATGTGGGTGGAGACGGAGTGGGAAGGGGTGTGAGAGAACAATTTTCTGGGATAACATTTCACATGTCATAGAGGTCGGCATAGATGGTAAACAGGATTTGTGCAAAACAAACACTGAATCATAGTCAAATAATTTACCTGCTGAAGTATTTAGAGAAACTGTGTTGATACCTGCAACTTAATTTTAAATGCATCAAAAATAAGATGCATTGATGCAAGGATAGGTGGGTGGATAACATAATAAAATGTTAATTATGGAATGAATGGATTTATGAGTATTCAGGGTTAAATCTTTAAGTATTCCTCTCTTAGAAATACACTGCGGCCGGAGTTACTGAAATAGTTATATTTCTGAAAGAAGGAAGTGGCTGTGTGGAAGAGACAAAAATGCCAGACAGTCATTGATCATATTGATAGTGATTCACTGATTATTTATTTATTTCACACTAGTAACTTTCATGTAATAAAATACTACCTCATGTTAAAGTAACAATAATAGTAATCACTGGTAATGAAAGAATATATTCAGTTATTAAATGTATTACAATGTATTTTCCTCTTATTTAATAGATATGCAAGACTAAGTGATGATTCCCTAGGCTCCCAAGTGTGAAAACCTCCATTGACTTTAGGTTTTCAACTGCAAATCCAGTGCTCTTTGTATTATCTTCCCACACTGCCCTTCAGAAACAGATGTGATCCTGAAATTTACCAAAAAAAATTTTTTTAATAGACTTTGCCTATAAAATGGGAAAAACATTCCTCTGAGAATATTTTCATAACTTGGCATAATAAAATTTTACTTAGAGTGGGAATCCTTTAAAATCACCCATGTGAATAAAACTGACAATATTTAAAACATCAAATCTTTTAAGATTATTGTTATTTGGATGTGATTCCTCAGAATTTAAAGGGAAACAATATGCAAACTAAAGGTACTATGCTATTTTTTTTTCAGTGTTTTACTCCTAAAATTATATCAGGCAGAAATAAACTGAAGGTACATCTCTTTGGCTACTTAGTCCCTACTTTTTATCAATCTGTGCTGTCTTTCAGGAAAGAATAGTTTAACCTTGAACTGAAAAACATATACAAGCAGAAACACTGGAATATGCCGGAGCAATGAGTCAGGCGAAGCAAGCAAGAACATCAGGAAGTACATTTCCTGGAAGGTAAAAGAGCTCCGGGGATGACACTCTTCTTGAAATATCTGATTGGGAAACCACGACATTCAGTAATGTGCATCTGTAGACAAACTATGCAAAATGAATTTGTTGATTAGTAATTTTGTACGTTAATTTTTATATATGTAAACTTTTGACACAATAAAATAAAACCACACATCTATAGGTATTCTTAATCAATAGCATGTGTGTTTCACATCTGTGAACGAGTGAGGTCCACAGTATCCTGTCCTCAGCAGCCCCACTCAGCATCTGTAGGTTTATGGTCTTTTCCTTCTTTCCTGCTGCCTTCTATTTTTCTCAGCGTCATGGTCTTTTCCAAAGACCCCTCCTTCTCATGATGCACTGGAAATAGGACTGTTCTGTCATTTTCGCCTCTGGCAACGTTCAAGCAGAACTGGGAATATGAGGGTGTGGACAGTCAGAGCCTTGGTCTCTAAGGACATGCCTTTGCTCTTAGCGATCTTCCCTAATTCTTTCATCACCCCCTTTACCAATCTCAGCCCTCCTTGAACTGCAGTGTCCACTTGAATTGATGACAATTAAGGTAAGTAAAACTTTTAACAATTTCAGTGTCTTCATTGTGTCTGTTCAGGTTGTGTATTTCTTCTGTAGTCATGATTAGTACTTAGTCATTATGGTTGCCTAAGATTTTCAGGATAAATTTACTTTTTATACTATGAAAACAAAAGTGAAAGTAAAAGAACTAAGTTCTCCTAGTCTTTGTTCCCTTTTGCTTATTATTGTTTTAACTGTTGAAATTTACGTATCTTTTTTTCTTCCAGGGCGCAGAGTGCAGGCTTCCCCCTCTAGGCTGAGTGTTCTAGGAACCCACCTGTATCAGCATACCAGCTGGCATTGTTGTGAGAGGCTGTGTTCGGCTTCAGTGAAGTTTTTTTGAAGACTCGACGCATTTGCCCATTTCATGATGGGTGATTTAGAGTGCACATGCCTGCTCCGCGTTGAGTGCTCAGCAGTTTTTGACCCAGAACACCATTACGCCCATGACCCAACCTCCCTATTCACCTGATCTCACCCTCAGTGATTTTTTTTTCAGTAGGTGTATTGCATCAAAAGGAGAGCCTATGAAGGTGGCTGAAATTTAAAGATGTAAGCACAAAGGCACATTTTTTACAGATAAATTCTGGGTTTTGGGGGCCCCTTGTACATTGCAACTTGTCATATGACTATGCATTCACAATAAAACATGTTCCAGTTTAGGAATGAGACATTTAAATATTTCTATTAAACTGTATGCATTTGGTGTGTTAAAATAATACTGTTTTCTGTACTCACTGAACAAGAAAATCTTTATTTTTTAATGGTGAAGATAGTTTGAAGCCAGACTTCTAATTTTTAATAAAAATTAAAAATAAGTATTTCAGTAACTCTTTTTTCAACTCAATAAACTGGAGTGTACCATGAAAATTATGAAAAAACATCTGGGAGAATCAGACACTCTATTTAAAAGAAAGTATGGCAAGAATTCCTTTGGTTTAAAATTTGTTCATCTCTATAAACTTTAATACTAGGCCATTTAGATACATTTCTTTTCAAAGGAACTTTAAATATTGGTTATATTGTAAAATAAAATGACATTTTAAAAATTTACAAAAGGTTAGTGTACAGTAATAATAATATAGCTTTAATTTCTTTCTTCCTTTTACAGATATTAAAATGCTAAATTTATTCCAATGTTATTAAAATTAGAAAACTAAGCAATTAGAGCCTTTGTGAACTCAATCATTTTACTATTTTATGTAAATATCTAACATAAAATACATTAAAATGGAATTTCTGTTTACTTTAGTGCAAATAAAACTTGGTATCTATTGTTATTGGCCATAGTTAGGCTTAAAAAGTCACATAGGTCATCCTTGGTACTTTCAGGTCCTAGTAATGAACAATATTTCTTCTCTGAATGCTTTCTACCTTGTTCCACATTGAAGATGCTTATTTCCTTGTAACTTGTTTTGAAATTTATTTGTTAAAAACATAAGCAATTTTTTATGTAAAACGATAAGTGACTGTCAATAAATGTGGCAGAGTTAGTGCTAACCAAATATTTATGTTATGCCCATGTAAATAAATCTTGTCAATGAGAATGTGAGTGGTAGTGATACATGATTACTGTTCTGAAGCACTGGAGAGGGGGTTGACTTTTCTTGACCTTGAACTCTCCTAACCTGTGGCTGGAAGCAAATTTCAAGATGACTGAGTTGCAAAATAAACGTAGACTAAATTGATCATCATGGGAGGAAAACCACGCAGAACCACTTAATCACATGACATATTTCATGAGTGAAAAATAAAATTTCATTGGGCTAAACCAATGAAATTAGGGTTTAGTTGTGGCTGTAACAAAGCTAGTTTGTTTCCCAAATAAATTAGTGCCTAAAGCTACCTCTCATATAACATGTATATGATATAACATGTCAAATAATATGTATATTTAGGAGGTCTCGAATCAACAATATTCATAATAATTTAAATATTTTAATCAGACTTTTTACTACTACTACTAGAAAATACTCATATACTTCATGTGTATCACTTTAAACTTTTAAAATATGTTTAAGCACTTTTTTTTACCATCTTTATTTTCATGCTAAATATAAGGCAAATCAGAATGTGACTTAACTTTCCATCATGTTATAGTCAAGAGGTTTTTTAAGTATATTTTATTGATTATGTTATTATAGTTGTCCCATTTTTTCTCCCCTTTATCCCCCTCTGCCCTGCACCCCGCCCCCAGCATTCGCCCCTGCTTAGTTCATTGCCATGGATTGTACTTATAAGTTTTTTGGCTTCTCCATTTCCTATACTATTCTTAACCTCCTCCTGTTTACTTTGTACCTATCACCTATGTTTTTAATCCCTGTACCTTTCCCCCATTCTCCTCCTCTCCCTCCTTACTGACAACCCTCCATGTGATGTCCATTTCTGTGATTCTCTTCCTGTTCTAGTTGCTTGCTTAGTTTTTGTTTTTCAGATTCAGTTGTTGATAGTTGTGAGTTTGTTACCATTTTACTCTTCATAGTTTTTTATCTTCTTCTATTTCTTAGATAAGTCCCTTTAACATTTCATAAAATAAGGGTTTAGTAATGATGAATTCCTTTAACTTTACCTTATCTTGAAAGCATTATATCTGCCCTTCAATTCTAAATGATAGCTTTGCTGGATAGAGTAATCTTGGATGTAGGGCCTTGCCTTTCATGACTTTGAATACTCCTTTCCAGCCCCTTCTTGCCTGTAATGTCTCTTTTGAGAAATCAGCTGATAGTCTTATGGGAACTTCTTTGTAGGTAACTCTTTCCTTTTTTCTTGCTGCTTTTAAGATTCTCTCCTTATCTTTAATCTCAAATAATTTTATTGTGATGTGCTTTCATGTGTGTTTTCTTGGATCCAACTTCCTTGGGACCCTCGGAGCTTTCTGGACTCGTATGTCTATTTATTTTGCCAGATTGGGGAAATTTTCCTTCATTATTTTTTAAAATAAGTTTTCCATTTCTTGCTCTTCCTCTTCTTCTTCTGGCCCCGCTATGATTGATTTGGATGTTGGAACGTTTAATGTTGTCCTGGAGGTTTCTAAGCCTCTCCTCAGTTTTTTGAATTCTTGTTTCTTCATTCTGTTCTGGTTGACTGTTTATTTCTTCCTTCTGTTCCAAATCATTGATTTGAGTACCCGTTTCCTTCTTTTCACTGTTGGTTCTCTATGTATTTTTCCTTATTTCATTTTGCATAGCCTTCATTTCTCCCTTTATTTTACTACCATACTCAACCATTTCTGTGAGCATCCTAATTACCAGTGTTTTGAACTCTGCATCTGATAAGTTGGCTATCTCCTTGTCACTAAGCTCTTTTTCTGGAGTTTTGATCTGTTCTTTCATTTGGAACATATTTCTTTCTCTTGGTGCACTTGTTATGTTGTAAGGGGTGGAGCCTTAGGTATATGCCAGGGTGGGGCAATCCACATTGCTGCATTATGCAGCTGTATGTAAGGGAGGGGTCAGAGAAGGAACAATCCTGCTTTCTAGGTTGCCTGGCTTTCGCCCCACTTTCTGTCACTTCCCTGGCTTTCCACCAGTGGATTGTGCCCTTTCAGGTACAGATTCCTGGGTGGGTGGGCTTGGCTATGTTCCAGGATTTCATGGGTCTCTCCAATAGGCTCTCCTGTGAGACTGGGAGTTTCTCCTGAAGCCACCACCCTTACATATTTTTACAGACAGAAGTTTTGAGGCTTTAGTTTCTCCACACCAGAACCCTGGGTTGCACAGTTTGTCTTGCTCTCCAGTTTTTCCTCTGGGCTCATCTACACAGGAATGTGGGACTGCCTGGTCCCCACCACCTGACACCTCACCAGCACCCCCACTCTCCCTTTGACAACCATTGCCTTGTCACACATCCTCTCTATTGTGGCTGCTCATCTCTGCCCTTCCTACCAGTGTGGATGAATGTTTCTTCTTTAACCCCTTGGCTGTTGGACTTCCATACAGTTTGATTTTCTGGCAGTTCTAGTTGGTTTTGTTTTTATATTGGTTGTTATCCTTCTTTTGGTTGTGCCAGGAAGCGAAGGATATCTGTATCTACCTATGCCTCCATCTTGACCAGAACTTAAGAGCTTAATCTTACATTTTCATATAAATCTCTTTTTCAGTAATTAATTGAATTTATTGACATTATCAATTTTTGCGTGTATTGTTTTTGATATCCTGCTCCCCACTTCCACTCCTCCTGTTTCTTTCTTTTAGTGTACATCTGCAATGGTAAATAATCCTAACTTTTATGCTGAAAAATCTCTTTAATTTTTCCTCACCATTGAGTAAGAATCTATTTTTACTTTTATACAAAATCTAGGTTACAGTTTTTTCATCATCACTTTCAAAATAAATCTGTTCTGTGCCCTGGCCTTTATTTAATATTTCATTGAGGATAATCAGTCTGAATTTTCAATCTGATAACTTTAAGGACTGTTCATATTTATTGTTCAAATTCTTCAGTTTCACACAGTGTGTCTAGATCTAAATTTATATTTTCTTGCATTGAGAGGGCAAGGAAAGCTGTGGTCTCAGGGTGTTTTCTTCAGTTCTGGAAATTCTTACCTGTCAATTCTTCATATGTTGTTTCTCTGCCACACTGGTCCTTTTATTGTTCTTTAAGCATAACAAAACTAGTCTTGCCTCAAAGTTCTGACCTTTTGTGGTCCTCTGTTTTGGAAACAGTCTTGTCCCAAGACTATTGTCCCAAGATATTTACAAGGCTTACATCATCAATTGTTCGAGTGACTCCATAAATTTTGCTGAATGAGGGTCCTTCCCTGACCATACTTTCTCAGATATTATTCTCTTCTCCAACATTTTCTATTCTCTAACCCTTCTTTAATTTTCTTTGTAGTATTAATCACTTCTACACCTCATATATTTATTTGTGTGTTTGTCATATCATCCTTCTAAACTTTAAACCCAATGAATTGGGTTTTTTTTGTTGTTGTATTTTTTAGTCGGCTTATTCATTGCAATATCAAGTATTTAGAATAGTTCCTGGCACACAGTAGGTAGTAGGTACTCAATAAATATTTCAGAGTCAATGAAATTTTCTCTTACTTCTTAATTCTGGCACTACTGTTAGCTTCATATTATACCTATTGATATTTTTACATCTTGTTACCCTTTTTGCTGTGTTCTGAATAAATTCCTCAATGTCATCTTAAACCTGGCTTAGCACTTATTCCATTTAATTTTCTTATTTTAATGACTATAAATTTTAATTATGTAATTTCTCACTGATCTTTTTTTACATCAGCCTGTTCTTGTTTAATATTTTATGTTGTTGCTGGTTATCTTCTTTAATATTAGCACACTAAAAATATTCTGGAATTTTGGTTTTCAGATTTATTTTAAATCGGATTCCCTCACCTACCCTTTCTCTTATTCTCTTGTTCTAGTTGTTTGCAGTTGCCTGGCCCTCTGAGCCCTCCCTCTCTGAAGCTAGGTCTTTAAGTGGCATTTTGGAACAGTGGACCTGAGATAATATCATCTTCTACAGATGCTGTCTTCTTTCACTCCTGGTTTGTGCAATGTGTCCATCCTTCCTCGTCCGGGGCTTGGCATAAAGCTCTAGCTGCAGTCAGTATGTCGACATTAGTTGAAGTAGGGGTGTCTCAAATTATAAACATACTGCATTTTTTGACCAAAGGGTAATAACTATATACATTGTGTGATTAGTTTTCATAGTAATACTCTAGTTAAATGTAGTTTATTACAGGTTTTCATTCCGTCATCAAATACTTATTGAACATTTACTATTGGGAAGCTATTTCGTAAATGTGACAGTTAGATCCCTCAAGAGACCATGTATGACAGAGTCACACTAATTCAATGTATAAAAACAGGAAAAAAAACACAAAACTACTGGACCTCGGAGGGCTCTAATCTGAATCTTAAGTATTTTTTGTGGGGGGAGGGTGGCATAATGGACTATATCATCTTAGTTATACTTAACACATAACTCTTCTGAGATACACGATGATAGTCTTAATAGAGAGTACACCTGTGGAGATTTGGGGAGGTCAGGACTGAAAGCAAGAAAGAAGTGGGAAGCCAGTTGTAGGCATCCAGTGAGTAGATTTTGGAAATGCCATTTTCAGTAATAGTTTACCTGTGGTTCTACTCTGGCATGTGTTGGGAATTGTTCCTAATTCAAGTAAAAGACAAAATCTATTTCTTAATGAGCCCATGATCTACTAAATAAAATTATTGTTATAGCATGTTACCCTGAAACAATTCAAGGCACTTAGCTAACATAACTGTGCCAAAAATAATTTATGTAGTCTACTAAAAAGGCAGGATTTTATTTTATTTTTTTCATAAAATGAAGAAGCAGTTTGTGGCATGAAATAGTTTTCTGTACCTCACAACTGTCACTGTATGCTGCATAAGAAATCACTCCAAAATATAGCTGCTTAAAACCAAAATTATTCTACTATATTTCACATTTACTATGGCTCTGGAATTCAGGAAGGTCTTGGCTGGGTGGTTTTAGCTCAGAGCGTCTCTCCTGTGGCTGCAGTGAGAGACTGGACAAAGCTGAGAGAGTGGGAGTCTGGAGCAGCTAGTGCTTGCCGGGTTGTCTTCAGTGATCTCTCTGTGTGGTCTAGTTTGGGCTTCTTTAAAGCACGGACTCAGGGCAGGCAAGGCCTTACAGGATAGTGCAGGGCTTATAAAATAGCACAGGGCTCCGGTGCAAGAGTTTCAGGGAGCCAGTCCCAAATTACAGTGCCTTTTCCGACCAAGCCTCAGAAGTCACCCAGTGTTTGAATAGGCAACCTGCTATCACCTTCTGTAACATGTGAATCTCAAGGCCACCTGATTTAAATGGGAGGAATCCTGGATCTCACCACTCCAAGGAAGGAGTGTCAACATTACATTGTAGAAAAGTAGGTTTGGTGAAAAAGATTGTTGGAACTATTTCTGGAAAACAATCTGTCACAGCCAGTAAGAGCTAAACAGTATTTTTTTTCTCCTAATTTACAAGTTTGTAAACTATGGGGTCCAATGATTTGTCCAAAGTCCCTCAGTGAGAGAGCTAGAAATAGAAGATATACCTCCTGACCTCCAGTCTCATTTCTTTTCTTTTCTTTTTTAAGATTTTATTTATTTATCTTTAGAGGGGAAGGGAAGGAGAGAGGGAGAGAAATATCAGTGTATGGTTGTGTCCCGCTGGGAACTGGCCTGCAACCCAGGCATGTGCCCGACTGGGAATTGAACCACAATCCTTTGGTTCACAGGCCCACGCTCAATCCACTCAGCTACACCAGCCAGGGCTCCTTTTTTTTTTTCTTTCTCTTTTTCAGTGCAGTGCTTCCTAGAGAGCACCAAAAGGAAAATCAGGACCTAGGAAGACATAGTTGATGTGACTTCCCTGGGAATTTCTAAGGCATACAAAATGACTACTGAGCATTAAAAGAAATCAAATGCAAATGCAACAGGGACATATACTGGAAATCTGTCTGTGCATGTAACACCTTAAATGAACTTATCAATTCTACATTTCAAATGCATGCATTTCATTACACACTCATTCAAAAGTCATTTCAGGCCCTTTGAAGTTTACTGGGGGATATTTTAACACATGTCAAGTAAATTAGAGAAATTTCCTCTCCTTAGAGGTCTAATCCAATAAAAAAGTACAAATGTCAAATATAATATAATTTGGACATGAATCCATCATTTATTTGAAAAACTAAAAACTGTGTGCTTGAGTTGACCTGAAATATCCTTATATTTTTACCAGTAGATGTTCAGGTGATGCCTTATGTACTCATTAGAACTCGTATTCAGTAGGATCTATAAAACAAAAGGATATCCTCTTTGTGAGAAATAAGTTTTTTTCAAATCCTAAATGGTTTTATTTTAATGACAAGAGGAATGCTTCAGACTATGGCTCAACTTTCTCTGTAAAGATTTCAGCCAACATTATTATTATTATTATTATTATTATTATTATTATTATATTATTATTATTATTATTTAGAGGGAAAATGCTCAATGACTTCTACTTTCTTTAATTCCTCTTTTAAACATCAAAATTAAAAAAAATATCAAAATGGATTATGAAGTTATATTAGGCCATGAAAAAAGGGGCACCCAAGGCATTTTTGCTGCAGATAACCGAGTTATCTAGAAGAGCTGTTGGTGGAGAAAGGAGAGGTAATCAGGGAACTGTAGGGTGACAGGTAGGACAACCATGCTGAGGATGTGGTAGGTATTTTAAAAAATCTATATTAATCCTCTATTGATTGTGGAATGTTGCTACAAATTCACAATAATATTCTTGTGCAGCAATTTGGCAACTATGGAACAGCATGTAGAAGTAGGGGTTTATAGGTGGTGTT
Source organism: Carollia perspicillata (assembly GCA_004027735.1). NCBI lineage: Eukaryota > Metazoa > Chordata > Mammalia > Chiroptera > Phyllostomidae > Carollia > Carollia perspicillata. The sequence continues at coordinate 28,806 of PVKM010004590.1, forward strand.
TGAGGAACATGAACAATTTATAGTTAGAATGCATATTTAGACAACAGCAGTTTGAGGACATTGAAATGCAAATAAATTAACCAGCAGTGCCAGGAAACTGAATGATGTCTAGTTTATAGTTTGTGAAGATAGTTAAGAAAGTTCAGTTAGAAAGAGATATTTGTAGTAAAGTTATATTTTTAGAAGAGGTTGAGAAGATTATAGAAATTTCTAGGCATAACCAACTTCTTGTATAGAGCATAAGTAACAAAAACATATGCTGAATATGGAAATTGATTAAAGTATAATGATACAAATTACCTAGATTAGTCAGAAGAAAAGATCATTATGTTAAAAATAGAATTTCAATGTTATTATTCATTAAAAACCGACAGACCTTGGTAGTCATGACAAACTTCAAAATAGCAATAGATTTTTATGTAACTATTTTGAAAAATTTTCTGAATATTAATTTTTAGTTACACTCTAAAAAGTTTTAGTAGTATAAAAGTTCACCTGTAACAATTGTTTTTTTCTACCAATATTTTAACCTATAATCAGGTTCTATACTTACCCTCCTAATTTCTCAAAGAACGCGGAGGGTAATTTAAAAATCATATGCATAGTCAGTTTGTCTTTATTTTCATAATTCCAGCTTATCATTGAAGAAGTCACATGCTGAGTGAGCTGAAAATTCTATTAATTTGTTACACACTAGTAAGTAAGCTTTAAATCCCAATGCCAATTAAATGTTTTCATAATTGCATTGGAAGCTGATTACTATAGGGCCTGTCTCCAATTTTCATATGGATCCTGACCCATGAAATTATATATAAAAAAGTAATTATTTCAAATATATTCAAATTAAATGTTTATTTTCAATATTTATCAATTTCAATGTTCAGAATCTGAAGTCTTGTTAAAAAGGTCTTATACATGTAACTGATGGAGTGGCTTCCCAAGAAAGCCCTCATACAGGAGCTCGAGTGACACACAATGATTAAAGTCACACTTATGGAAGAATTTGTAAATGAATGTGAAAGTGCTAAATCTGAACTTCAGAAACACAACTGATAATCATGTTATATTTTTGTTCCTATTTGATGTGTGCCTTGGGGGCAAATCTTAACTCGGAGCCTATGTGAAGATTTGAGATTTTCTTCATTCTTGCTCACACGCTGCCCGAAGGCAGTCCATATGCTGCATATCTGACCTGACGGGAGCGGCTGTGGGGAAAGGATGTCGGAGCAGGAGCGTCCGTCCTCTACACTGTCTACTGGCGCCAATCCAAACTCTACACGGTGCAATGTTTTATGGCACAATTTAAAATCTTTTTAATCTAAATTCTCAGGAAATTGTTTGCCCGTAAACATTGATTACATGTGATTGGTGATCACTTGAAACTAAATATAAACAATTGAATATAAACTCTCAAACAAGAAGTGATAGGTCTAAATATATATTGTGAAATTAGGCGCTGGTGGCATATAAACTGTAGGCTGACGTTCATGGTTCATAATACAGGACAGCCCTTTATGTTATTATCTGCATATGAAAGATATCATAAAAAGATGATTTGTTATACTCATAACATGAGAGTAATTAATTAGTTAGTCACATTAACATAATGAACATAAAACATTAGGCCTCATAAAACATTAGGCCAGTTTTTGTAGATGAATTTTAGGAACGCTTACACAAAGGAAACAAGTTTATTAAGAAGTAAACTATACTTGGAGCCAATTTTGTCAATAAATATGGCAAAGTTTGTATGTTATCTTAAGTTCTTCTCAAGGGACTACTGAAAAACATGGTGAACACAGTATCTGGATTTTTTTCCATAATTATTGATACCACTCAGAATAATGCTCCTTCTGGTTCTATTTCTACAGTCAAATTGATTAAAACTCATTAATCACTACAAAGAGACAAATATTTCGAGCTGTGGAACCAGGTTTCAGGCTATCTCTCCAGGCTCCTCAGGCTCTGAACACTTAGTTACCACTCCAATACATTTGAATGGTGCCCAGGGTTGTGGAGAGGATTTTATTATACTTGCTTTTCATTAGGTCCCCAAACATTTATCTTTCCAATTACTGATTTCCCAAGTTCTAAGCTTAAAAGAATTCAGTTTTCCAAGTCAGCAAGTCATTCCTGTGGTGCATTTTTATTTTATGAAAAGGATGAAACAGTTGGTGTATGGCCACATCTCCCCAGATAATGGTTAATAGGTCGCATTTAGCATTTCAGTAGAAGATGCCCAATATGTGTTGACAGAAGTCATCATACACTTTACATGTTCTTTTTAACTATAAAATATTTTTTATTTAAATTATGGTGACTTTGCAAAATATGAATTTTATATTATTTTACACAATAGGGCTTTATTGTATATGTATAATATTATCCAGTCCATGAGTTGTTTTCATTCTCTTATAGACAGTGTTAAGGAGATTTTATTATTCAAATATATAGGAAAATGCCTTCTTTTCTTCCTTGACTTTATTTCTCAAAACAAAACATTTTGGATTCAGTGAATACAGTTGGGAGGTTACTTACTCATCAGGAATGGAGAAATTTAAGGAGAAGCAAAATTCGGAATCATTAAATATAAGCCTCTGAAGGAGAATATAGAACAACTCCCTGAAGTTCCCTCTATCTTTTCTGGATAGGTAAGTGAACCACATTTTGCTAGCTGAATCTTAGCCTTTATCCATTGCAACAAGCAACAATTTTAAAGAGCCACCTCTACTTTTGCATGTATTTTCCTTCAATGTTGAGAGTCTAGCATCTTCTAGAAACTTGTGGGGATAATCAGGTTCCTGGCCACTCCCAGTATCTTGACTTGTGAATGAATGAAAGTTACAAGATCATTTCCCAAATTCAGGAGTAGAGTCTATGACCTCAGAAGAAGGGGAAGCTAAAAGGTTGAAATAGGCAATAGACCCGTGACCTTAAATTCATAAAGCCCACATTTTTTAATGGGCTGAGCAATCTAGTCCAGGAACTAAAGGTTCATAGCCACAGGAGGTTGGACTCGTTTTCCTAGTTCTGACTAATTTATCTTCTTATTTCTAGGCAAGAGAAAGTTAAGCCATATCAGACAGCTGAACACCTGTATCTTTCTCCTGATTTTTTATGACATGAAATTCTGGAAGCTTCAGCTAAGAATCTGTTTCAGTACTATGAATAAATGCTAATCATTAGCATGTATCTTTTATACAACTTACATCTCTGTTATGACAGTTTAAGTCTGTTTCCTTGTCCTGTACTTAATGGAGGATGAAGGGCAGTTAGCATGCCCTGTAAAATAATCAACTGCAAGATTATTAACTTATTCTCCTCCCTCTTCCCTTCCAGTTTAAGTAACACTTTAACATTGTTTATTATTGAAAAAGAAGTAATACTTTGAAAACGTTTCCATATTAATTTATTTTTAATTAGTTTATTTCTTAGGGAAGTTTTAGATTTATAAAGCAGTTTTAGAATTCTCCATACTGCTAAGAGAGTATAAAGAGTTTCCATCAATTTATTTTTATTTAACTACATAGTAAAAACTCACTCTTGGAAATGTTGTCACTAGAGAATTTACTTTAAGTCACACAGTCTAGCCATATACACTGATATTGAGTATAAATGTTACGACTACATAAAATAAGCTAGAAAAATGGATGGTCACCTTCAGATAATATCACGTAACTAAATAATACTAGCTGACAATATTAAAGTCTATGAAGACAAAATAAAAGGTTAGAAGAAGTCTAATGGCCTCACTAAGTTTTCAGAAAGGTGTAATTATCCATCTCTCTGCACAGGCGAAGGAAAATAAATTATCTATACCTACTCTTATACATATTTCATAGAAAGTGTTGGCTGTAGATATCATTTCTAATCTACAGTTGAATATTAAGACAGATATTGGAAGGAAAAGGTTGCCAAATAAAAGTAGTTCATCAGGGTATGTATTTTTCATGATTATGAGCTTTTTCAGCGTGCATTTCACTTAATTATGTATGTGCTAGGGAATGCATTCCTCTTTCACATAAAATAAAGGCTTAGTAGAATTTGTATAAATTCTAGGTCTCTATTATACATTTTTGATGATGACTGATCTGCATTATAATCTCGGATGATTTTCTTCTGGCACAACTAGCCAGTTTCTAAATAGTGTCTAGAAGTCATTACTTGAGATAGACTGTACAGGTAAGTTTTATAAATCCTTAGAGAATTTTCAGGCAAAACAAAAGAGAAAAAGTTCCTATTTCTTACTTCAAGACTTCTAGTTTGCCTTTCCATTTTGAGACACCCTTACTAAACATTGCTTTGGTGGTGGTGTGTATGAGGCATGGGATTTGTGCGGTTGGAACAGAAATTGGAGAGTTTTTCAGGTATTCCACCTGGAAGCCAATCATTCATTCATTGATCAAGCTTTTAGATCTATCCTCAATGAGCCAGATACTGAGAAAGCGTGAAGGATGTAACGATAAATAGGTCAGGAATGTGCATAAAAACAAATGAAATGACAAAGCCAAATACAACTGAGCATTTGAATTAGTTGGCTCTGGATTTTTTTCCCATGGAATAATATGAAGGAAATCAGAAACAATAATTCAGTCATCTGAGGACAATTCTGCCTTCAGATCCCTGGATCGGGTGAGAAGGAAAAGCCTCTCCAAACTTCAGCTCTCATCCCTCAGTGTAAAGAGCACTGAGGGATGAGAGCTGAATATTAGCTCCAGTTGTGTCCCTCAGTGTCGTGTGAGTTTGGGACAACACTAATGGGTTCCAGGGGGTCGGTTTCCTCATCTTTTTTTTAATTACCCCCACCCCCAACAGGGGTATACCCTGCTTCTCTGGGTTGGGTACTGGCTACTCAGTCTGGGTGGTAAAGAGTATACCGATGGGTAGCAGTTCTTACTATTTCTTGTTTTTTTTTGTTTTCTCTCAGTGACAATTTTATGAATTTTAAAATGTTTTAAACTGACTGACACAGTAAAACAGAAGTGTGCCTATGCCTCCCCATTTACATAGGTGATTTAAGGTATTTAATCATAATTATATCCATTACGTTTCTAATAATAACAAATTCTGAGCTGGGGTAGGATAACCTGAGTGTCTTCTACCTGAATCTCAAGTTTGACACTAATACCGCTCCCTCTGTACCAAAGCAATTGTGGGGAACAGCAACGAAATAATGTCTGTCAAGCTGCTGTGAAAACTGAAAACAGCTAGATAAATTCAGGTTTGCTTTTATTATTAAACTAGTGTTAATGCATGGCCATTAAAATGAGTGTTTACATAATTGTTTCAACTTAAAGTCCACCTTCATGGAGAAAAAGGGAAATAATGAATAAGCAAATAGATTTTCCAAATCTAGAAAGGCTCTCTAGCTTTTAAAAATGGCGGTTCATTTTTCAGGGGGTGTGGGGTTTCTGTGTCACAAGATGAAAAGGTGCCAGGGAGCTGGACAGTGATGTGAATAGAGTTAGCACTGCTACACTGTACATTTACAAATAGGTAAGGTGAGAAGTTTTATGCTTTTTTAAATAATTAACATAAACAAATGAATTAATAAGCAAAATTCACTTTAATGAGTAAGTACGTCAGAACTATGATGTTAGTAGTTTCAAAGACTTGAAAATTAAATTTCTAAATAATGTTTATGATGAACAGCCAGGTACAGCAATTGGATGCCAATTTCTTTTTCTTTTATTAAACGATTTTATTTACTTATTTTTAGAGAGAGGGAAAGGGAGGGAGAGAGACATCAATTAGTTGCCTTTTGCAGGCCCCCAGCAGGGGGCCCGGTCTATAACCCAGGCATGTGCCCTGACAGGGAATTGAACCCCGACCACCTTTTATTTGGGAGGCCAGCACTCAATCCACTGAGCCAAACCAGCCAGGGCTGAATGCCAATTTTCAAATAACAAATGCCATTTACGCCTAATAAACGTTAGCTGCAGATATGTTTCTTTTTAGGAACTGAAGTATTTTCATCAGGGAAAGTAATCATTTAAAATGTCTATAAACCTCCTGAGTTAAGTTTTTGCAAGTCAAACACATAAGGCCGTGAATTTGTGGTTAAAGGTAACAGCACGTGAAATCCTAAACTGCTCGAGTGATGTAGTATTTAATTGAATTCACACAGCATTCACTTAATAGCGCCTTGTTAATAACAGCTATGATGTTAATTTAACAAAATATCTTCAGTATATATTAAATTAAGTTTTCTGATTAAAATGTAATTATGGTTTTGCCATCTGAACTTGGCACAGTTCCTGATGGAACATATTAGCACAGGAAAATCAAATTTTTACACAACTGAAAAGGTAACAGTAGGACTGCTTACACTCATATAAAATAATTCACAAGATGATCCTGGGCATAACGATAATTCTGAATAAAATGTTTGATTTCAAGGGACTGACAAGCTTAGAGGGGCGAAGTCGTGGAGACTGGACGGCACGCAGTGAGGACTGGTGAATGAGTGCTCACTCAAGCGGGTGGAAAGTTAGACATAAAGTATTTTATATTGTATCTGTCTGGGTGACGTAGTCCTGCCATTGACAACTTGAACTTGAGGCAACATTTAAAAAGCTAGAAATAGTATATTTCAGTTGCTAACGCATATGGAAATGTTGCATTTTATAAAAACAAATTATGTGATTAACTAAATTAAAAGTTGTTATAATGCAGTAAGAAATCTTCATGCTATTGACAACCTAAATTAGAATAGATTTCTGCAGCATAAGATCTTGTTCATCATTTAAATGTTTGTTTTAGAATTAGATATAATGCTCTAATCTCTAAATCTATAGCAATAAGCTTGTAGATTTTGAACCACTATCGTTTCTAAATGTGAAAAACAGCAATTAAAACTACTATAACTGTTACTTTTAATCTTTATATATAGAACCTATATTAAATTTTTTCCTTCTCCATATTCTTTCAAACACATAACTTTTATTATATATATATTTTATCCCAGGTGACTTTTTATAAGAAAAGTGAGACAAAGTATAGAAAAAATTACTTCCTGGAAGGAAAACATAAAGTCATAGAGACAGAATTATATTATGCATACTATATTTGATTTGGTAAGTGACAAAAGATGAATCAACAAAATGTTGGTCCCCAGATTAGTACTGCATTTTACAATGATGTAAGAGATAAGCACAAAATGCAATGTATTTTTTTCCATTTTCCAGGGGAATTGTATATGTTATATATTTTAGTAAATCTATTCTTAACATTTTAAATGAAATTCTATGTTCTATGCTCAGATAAGCAACCATTTAAATATTAGGGTTCATAAACATATGACATTCAGAGTTGTTTTCAGAAATCTAGTAATGCAGTGCGAAAACATCTTAGAAATGCCATTCTGTAGGCATTCTTCATGAGAGTAGATCATTAATGATTACATGATGCTATTTATCTTATGAATAAAATACTAACAGCAATTTATGAATTAAAATTCACATTTTTTAAATGTTTGATAGCAAGCTCATCAAAAACTATTAACTCAAAAAATGCTCTTAAGAAGTACATTGTTTAGAAATGCTTCCTCAGGTCAGAACACAACCTCTATCCAGAGTATAAAGAGAAGAGGAACAATATGGTTGCAAAGTGATGAAGTTGTGTTTCCTTGCTGCTACATTAATGCTGATCACATAAGCACTCACAATATTCTAATTCTTGATATTCATTAAAAAAACATTCTAGTTCTTAAAATAAAGTTCTACCTGTCCTCTCATGATGAGGTTCAAGGATCAAAAGTACACATTATGGATACGGAAAGAAGGAGTCTCGATGAGGAGAACAAAGTCCAGGAATAAAATGGGGAAATGCCCTGTAAAGGGTTTAAGATGGAAATCATGCCATGTTTCTAAGGAAGATGGCATATACTCTGTGTCACTCTCGGCTTAGCCATAAGCTTTGCGGTTAATGCTTATTCCACAGTCACTTTTAGAATACAGAACATATTTAGGTGACTCAGGTGAGTCAGAGGACACCCAAAGTTTTGTTCTAAAAATCTCTATGCATGAGTATCCCCTTGCTCAGTAAGTAACGATGATAAGTGCTTGGGTGATCAAAATATAGGAGGTGATTAAAGGTATGTCTTTGAAGACTTCATCAATATTTAGTTTTATTTTAGTAGTAATTTGTTATAATCACCTGCAATATTAATATAAATATCATTGCATTAAACGTGAACAGCTTAAATGGAATCTATCACCATGATTGGCACACAGGAAATAAATGCTCACTGGATGTAGTTGGAATTATTACTGAGCTTTAGTTACAAGCACTAATTGATCTGAGTTAGCTAGTAGGGCACTTTATAGTGATTATTTACTCAATAATATAATCTAGAAGATAGTTAGACTCCATTTATCAAAGTCAGGATGAAATAAGTATATTTATACTCCCACAATATTCCTTTAGTAGAACATGTGCATTTTATTCTTCAAGCAACAAGTAATGCATCCCACTTCTCTCAACACATTGTACTGCTATGTCCTTAAAATTGGTTCAAAATAAAAATGCTAAAAATAGACAAACATTCTAATTATACTAGCATTTCTAGAACGTAATGGTACATTTGGTATATACTGTGCTGCGATGATAGCTATAATACATTAAGACAACAAATGAACAATTTAATGAATCACTAGTATTACTGTTATGCTGACAATAAAACTAAACAAAACCTTAAGAGTTGAAATAGTGCAGTTTGTATCACTTTGCCAGTGGGCATGAGTTTGAAAGAAAAGTGAGTTCCTAGTAATTATTTAAAAAGAGAGGTAGATACACACCTAATTTCATTCAGCATATATTTATTGAACTGTTTCTATTCAGAGCATGGGGGAGGGGTCTTTGGAGCTTTAGGTATTTGGGGCAAGATATTTGAATCCTCAAAGGACAGTATTTATTTGAGAAAGGTAGGCTATCTACTTGAAGAATGTGTCTTTGAGAAAAGTATAATGTAATATTTACTTGACAAAAAACTTTCTATCAGAGAAATGTTAAATTTGGATTTTCATTTAATAAAATTAGTGTACACTTTTGGTAGCTGTAGAAAGTTGCTTTTGCCACCTGCGCTGTTGAACTCTTAGCTTGCGATCAGTTCAAGTCGAGCGTGTAATCAATGCTGCATAAACGTTCAGATGCAGGTGTAACGTTCAGATGTAAAATATCAGATGTGATATTTTACAAATATCACAGTATCCAGGTCTACAATAATTTATTAATCCATCAGTGGCATTTCAATGTAAAATAAATTTGTTTCTAAATTACTCTAAAGAATCATTATCTGAAAGAATTTTTATAATTTTCAGGACTATGACCTAAGTATTTCTGAAAACTGGCTGAGTCATTAGTTGGTTCTCTTCTCCCCTTGGCATGTTAAAGAGAACAACGAATAAAAAAAGTAAAAAAGAATGTAAAAGTTGCCTCTGTATGTATATGGGCGTATGTTCGAGACTGGGAGATGAGTGGTGGGGGTGTGGGGGCGGGATGTGCTACAGTACAATAGACAGAATCACGCAAATCTGAGCTGAAATCTTAATTCTGGCATTTATTTCTATGAGCCCTGGGAATATCGCTTGACCTCTTGGAATTTTGATTGTATCTGCAATATTTCTGTGAGATTACATGTAGTATTATAGGAAAACACAGCTAGTAAAGTGCATGGCATGAAAGAGGAAGAGATGCTCAATAAATATTACTCCTTTTTCCTTCTTCTAACGTGCGTATTTCAGTCAGGCTAATGCCTACGATCACGTATTCCTTTTCTGTGTTCTACGAAGAGGACGACCCTGGATGCATCCCTGTGAAGGACCACTTTGCTCTTTCCAACTCCTTGATGTTGTTTTTCTGCAGTGTGCTTAGTCTGACAAAGGGTAGAGGCAGTGTGTGTTTGTGTGTGTGCACACACCAGCGTGCATGTGAGTGTCTTCGTGTGTGTGTAATGAAAATGACACAACTTCCTTCTTCTATTCATGATCACAATGTTCAATGAAGCTTTGTTAAACAAGAAACTGCATGTCTGAAATACATGAAAGTACTTCATACCTTTTGGCAATTACAACTCTGACACTGTTTTCACATCTTTAAGCAGAGGACTGAGGATTTGTGCTGAGAAGGACTAGAGATGAGGAGTTAATTATCTAAATAATTTGCATAACCTCATTGAAATTATCATCTACTTTCTGCACTCCCAATCTGCAGATAAGAACTTCAAGGGTCAGAGAACTGAAGTGAATTTGCATGACAAACAGAATGTAAATGTGTGAGTATGGATGTGGATTCTGACCCTAAATTCTGGGTCTCTTTCTTAGTCTTCTCTGCAGAGCATCTCCCATGACCCTTTATGGCATGCCTTCTACCCCAGTCCAACAGTACACCTTGGATGAAACAGCACATCAGATACCCTGTTTTTTCTGTTGTTAATTTTTTATGTAATTTTTAGAAAGAGGCAAAGGGAGGGAGAAAGAGAGGAGAGAAACACTGATATGAGAGAGAAATACCCATTGGTTGCCCCTCACACACGCCCTGACCAGGGACCTAACCTGCAATCCAGGCATATGCCCTGGCAGGGAATTGAACCAATGGCCTTTTGCTTTGCAGATTACACAAGTCAGGGCCAAATACCCTGGCTTTCTTGATTTTAGTTTTAATTCATTCTCTTTTTTCACATCAAGCAATCACCTGATGTATTCATACACAGGTTAATAAATTAATATAGATTCAAATCTATTGTAAAGCCCACACCTGTGTCATTGTCCCCCAGGTCAAGAAAGAGAACCTTGCCAGAACCACGGAATTGCTCCCCCTTGTGCGACTTCCTGTTCCCAACACTCGCTCTCCCTTCTCTAACCTTCATGCTAATTTATGGCCATCTTTTTCTTGTCTTGCTGTGGAGTTCTGTAAAATGTGGTTCTTTCAATGACAAAGAATGGTTTTGCCTGATGTTGAACTGTTTATAAATTGAATCGTAGGTTATCTATTCTTCTTGCTTGATATCTCTCCTCAAAATTACGTTTTCCTGCATGCTCATTTTCATCATTGCATGTATTCCATTACAGGAACATACTATATTTTATTTATCCATTCTACTATTGATTGATTGGTTGTTTTCTTAGTTCTCTTCTTAACTAATAACCTTGGCTTCTTATACATCTATTCCATAGAGAAAAATAGAGCACTTCAGAATTGAGTGATGCCATTCGTATTTGAGGTGATCTCTTAAAATTACCAAAGAAGAAAATGCAGGATACATTACAAGTATTATTAAATGTACATTTTATTTATTTTATATATGACGATAATTATATTTGCAGGAGTTTAAGAAGAATTATGGTTCAAATCTTCATTTAGCATTTTAAAAATATATTGAGGAAATGTAATGTAATAAGAAGTAAGTCCGCCAAATTAATAGGTCAAGGGTGATTTAGTTAATATTTGAGTGCATCCCTCTAATTTATGCTTTTTAATATATAGTTTAAGGATCTAAAATATTCTTAAAATTTCTTCTATAGTTACCAATTCCATGATGAACTGGACTTTCCACAGCCACTGAAAACTCTAAATCAAATTTAGCACCAACGTTGCAGTTATCAAAATAGAATATTAAACAGGAAAATGAAAATAACAAAAGTGAAATTAATTTCAATTTTAGATGAAATAGGAAAATATTTCATACCAGTTTAGAATACAGTTAGGGTAAATATATTATAATCTGAGATAATTCTAGATTAAAATTCTAAATTTGACTTTCCTTATTTCCAGAAAGAATAAATAGCACCTACCATATGTTTGCTTTTCCCCTACAGCTTCTTAGTTATGACTGCAAGAATAAGCAAGTGTATTTAAGAATGTATGTAACAGAAAGTAGATGTTACTGCAGACAAGTATACTCTAATGTCAGTCTTACGTGATATTACACGTTCCTTCTATTCATGTAAAACACTGTACCAGTTTAATTTTCAAAAATATATCTAGTATGAACGCATGAAAATGAATTACATGATATATCTAGTCAGTTACATGATAATAAATGAATGTAAAAAATATTTGAATGAAATTGTATAGTTTTCTTTTACAAAATAAACCATTTTTAAATTTCACTCTCACCCAATGAAAAGAGTAAAGAGCACATTGAATTATTAACTCTTAGTTTAGCAATCAAAATACATGAGCACACTGTCACATGCTCTGATAAAAGTAAAGAAGTGGATAATATTCCCCGATGAAAGCTGACAATGAGTTTAAAAATTTGCAGCATCTTGGAAGTGCCCCATGGGTGTGGTTCGCCTTGTCCAGTTTCTCTTTGCCCTTTCTCCTGTCTCATTGCCTCTCTTTTTCTTTTTAGGTTCCATATTTCAGGACCGCCCCTGGCTACATGTTATCCCATAGCATAAATCATGTATTTTTTATTTCAATGGAAGAAATCATAATTAAATAATACCAATAGTCTTATTTTAATAAAAATTTAAAATTGTAAATGAAAGAATACTATGTCTTTTTATACTATTTATAAACTTAAAGACATAAATGTTGTTTATTTGACCGCACTCTTATCTCAATAAATACTATTTTTGTCTTATTTCTAAATCACGAATTTCCTCAGTCCATTCTGAAGCTTAATAAATAATGACTTCATATCTAAAATATATAGAAATCAAATGTTCTAACATAGTGTTGCATTTGAAATATTCACTTGTAAAATTAATTTTGATATTTTCAATACCTAGTCTAGATTGATTTGCCCACTTTTTCACTGTAGGTTAGATTGCATTTAAAATCTATCTATCTATATATAACATAAACTATATTGAGTCTTGGCCTAATCCTGTGCTCATTTCCACTGTTTCCATTGACTGCAGCTCTAGGACATGGTTGGCTGTTCCAACCCGGTCTAGAGCCAACGAGGTAGAACATCAGAATTATTACTGAGAGCACTGAAGATCGTAATAGGCTGAGATGAGCTAGTGCTAGTCAGTCAAAGACGATATTAGAACCCCATGACTACACTTCCTGTTAAGGCCTCTTGGGTGAAGAGTTTCTCAATAACTACCTCTCCCCTAATGGCACTGATACCCAAGATGGTAGTGAGATGGCTTGGGTCTGCTTGACCCATTTTGCTTTTAAAACATTCTTTGTAACCCTAACCCACAACAACTGCCAAATCCTGTTTCCGAAATCTCATCAACATCACAATAGTGGACTTTCCCTTGGATGTCAGACACCAAATTAGAACTTGACTGTGTTTTCCAGCCTCTATCTGGACCTAGTCTCAGAATTCTGGTGTTCTCTGGAGAATTCCTAATCTGCATTCCTTCCATAGCAGCATGTGCAGAGAGGTGAATTTTAATTCCCTGCTGGGAGCACACTACTGAATTTATAAATGTACAATTATTTATGAACTAATTTTTAAACAATCATTATATTTCTCCCTGAGATAAACAGTGGTTTTCAATGCTTACAGTTTTATGTAAAAATATTTAATATCGGCACATTTATCTGTATCTCATGCTGCAAAAAGAACTTGCATGTAGTCAGAACTGCACATGGACATTGCTTTACTGATAGAGAAATTACTGTATTCTTCAGATATTCTAGAACTCAGTATTTTTGTGGGCTAACAAAGGGTTAAGGTCACCTCTTTTCTTTTGTCACATGTTTTGGTCTATTAGTTACTCATTTTGGTTAGTGTAGCAATTAGCTGACTGATATAAATATCATCCAGAATCAGGTAGTAATAGTGCCAAACAATATAATTTCATACATGAAATATTCTAATCACCATGGGTTCGTTGTAGAATAATTGCAATGAAAAGACGATTGCATACTAAATCTTCATTTCCATTGTCTTACACACTGAAAATGCAGAGAAATTATTTTGATTTAGCGATCTACATCTTACTGCACCTTCAGCAATACACAAAACATTCACTTGTTTTTTCTATATTCATCGTGTATAATATTGGAAGATAGGAGAAAATTCAAGATAAGGTTAAATCACGAAAAAATGGAATAGCTCACCATTACTGTGTTGCACTTAGCTGATATTGTCATGAAAAGGAAATGTATCGATTAACAGTATAAGAACTCTGTGGCAGAGCAGAAGTTTACATAGATAGAGCTCTTTTATTATTCTTCCACAATGTGTTCAATGCTGACTCCCACTTTTGCTCTAGGTAAACATTTTCTAATGGCATTACTCCACCTTTTGTATCTGATTCCACCAAAACATGAGCTAAGTACTGTTATTTTTGTGCTTAAAGTTTGACACCATAAAGTGTGTCTAACAGAATGTTTACTTAATTTTTATGCTGTAAATTTTGTTAAATAATTGTATTTCAATAAAGAAACTCAATACAACACTTTTCTCTGGATTTTAAATTATCTGTGGACAAACGTTCTTCAGAATGATGACCCTTGAAAACATATGCACCCTTCTCTAGTAAAAATTGGTGAGACAATAAGAGTTAATGCCCGTCTATTCTTTCTCATATTGTTTGCTATTTTTATGGGTTAAGATGTTTTCTTCTCTACTCTAAGACTTTATAATATTCCAAGAAGTAGCCTTTGAATTCCTTGCCAATCCTTCTCTCAAACTCAGAGAGAGAAGTGTTTTTCCTATGTGCTCATTGTGACATTCTTAATGTACTATAGCCTATTTTGTTTTATATTGAAATTACCAACTTTTTGGTGTGTTTCTCCCAGCAGACTGCAAGATCCTTGAGGGCACATACTGAGTCTTGCTCCCAACTGTCCTCTCCATGCCTAATTCAGGTACTATGAAATGATTTGTTTATAAAATACATAAAAGAAAATGTCTCATGGCAGGAGCAACATGACTCTTCACAGTCCTCATTAGACCAGGGAATTCTCTCCTGTAGTGCATGCAACATTTAATAACTACTGGTGTATTGACTGTTCGTCCCCTAATTCAACAACATGCCAAAGTCAGTGTCTTGCCTGATTTAGACTTTCCTTTTCCATTATTTTTTAAAAAACCGAATTAAGGTGGAAATTATGAGTTTGCTCATGGAGACAAGAGTTAGTGCAAGTCAAATCAGGTGAGGTTATTTCATCGGTTCAGCTGTAGGACTCTGAAGAAGTTAATTTTAGCCTTGATGAGTTTCAGTTTCCCCAACTGTTGAAGGTGGATAACAACACTCTGACTTTCTAAACACAGATTTAATAATATAATGATTGTCAGGGGGCTTGAAAAGAACAAAGAACTCTACAGAGAAGAGTGGCTGTCCAATTTCAGTGGTCACTGTGAAGTCACTTTCAGCATCACTTTGAGGTCACTGTAAAATGCTGATGTCTGGGCCCTGCCCCGAGAGTTTCTGATAAAGAGATTTGGGGATTTGAGGGTTTCATTTCTTACATGTTCCCAGGTACTGCGTGCGGATGCTGTCAAGACAAGGACCACACTTTGAGAGCCACTGATATAGTGCATTGTTATTATATAACGATTAAACAGCTTTGTTTGCTCCTGTATTGATATTATAATCCTTCAACATTCAAATATTCTAGTTATACTACTGTCCTAGCGGATCATAATCTTTTCCAAGTTAATTCTTAGTAATTTGAAAACTTACTTATAAAAAAGTGAGGTAATATTTTTTACCCATACATTTTAATATATGAAAATGACAAATTATTTGATCAGCTGTGATATAATGCTATCAAAATGAAAAAAAAATGCTTTCAAGAAAACTTTTCGATGGTATGCATATTGAATTATCATTTAAATGCATGGGTCATAAAATATAGTTCAACTTGCAGAAAGGTAACATATTTGAATAACAACTCACAATTGTATTATGTTCTTAAGAAATGTAAGTTTGCATAATGAATTTAAACAATTTGATACATTAATCTAGTTGGCCCACTCTACTAATTGGAATGCATGCTTGCAGCGTAATATGTGACAGACTCAGTGAAAGATTATTTCTTTTCCAGGGCATATTCAATATTCAATTATTTTCTTGTTAATAATTTATCCTGCATAATAGAGAAAACATTGTAAATAATCATCTGTCTCTAGGAGCAGCTTTTATATTTACAAATAGACACAACACAGAATCTCAGCAGAAGGCATGTAGGAAAAAAATATTCCAGGTTAACTGCTTAAATAAAGGAATTTGCCAGACTTTCATCTCTCAGCTAGTTGCTATTCTTAGCTCCTGACCTGGATTAAATAATGGCAGCCCACAGCTGATCCATGAGGGGAAAAAGAGAGTAAAGTAGGGGAAGTAAAGGTTTTAGGGTATATACATACCTACATGCGCACATACAAGTACACTTAGTTTCCAGAAGGCAAAATTTTAGTAGTAACACAAGCCTTTAGCTACTGGCTGGGAAGTTGGAATTTTCAAAGTGGCTCTTACGTATGGCAGAAAGAAGAGAACTGCTGTAGACAGCAGCTACGTTGGCTGTTAGGGTTGACCCGGGACAGAAGAGGAAGATGGGTCATGCCACGGAAAAAGTGGGGCGATGCAAAGTCAGCCCGCTTGTCTCTGGGAGACGGGTGAGTGCATGTCGCAGCCCTGACTGGGACAGGAGTTCAAGCTAGAGTGACAGGAGATCAAATGTACGCAGGGATTAGGAATAATGAAATAAAATATTAATATCATTGACTATGGGTTGTTTAGTCTTACCTGGTTTTGAACAGTATTCTTTGGATATTTGGCAGCAGATGTTGAAGCGGCTCCCAGTACTGACTTCAGCTTATTAATTTTGACATTATTGACACAGCAAATTACTCAGATTACGGTTCATAGCGAATAAGTTGCAAAGAAGATGCAGAATCTCTAGAACACTGATGATTACTATTTGACCACAAGTTAATTAAAATAATGATCAGGAGAAAGACAGAGTGTAACAGGTTTTAGACATAGAGTTTACGTGATTTTTATTGCTCAATTAAAAATAATAATTTATGTTAAACCCTCTTTCTGAAAAATACTTTATTGGATTTATTTACATTTTCTGGGTTAGTTCTCTGGACTGGTGCATTGTTGTGCCTTTGAGGTGCCCTTAAGATTTTCGTTATCTTTGCATTATTTTTATTCATACTTTATTGCCAATTTAGCTATTCCTTGATATCAATAAAAGATAAGAATAAAAGCCTATGATACACAAATGCATAAAGTAAAACTTTCAATGATCTGATTATTGAAATTTTAAGAAACAAGTACATTTTAAAAGCCAGGAAATCAGTCTCAGCCAGAAAGCACCTTTTCATTTCTCAAAGATGGAACTGCCATCTGAATACTCCTTGAATTTCATGTTTTGATCTCTTCTTTTTCAGCTAAGTGCTAAAAATGTGACCTTATGTGATTCTCCTAACACGCTGACCAGGGTAAGATTCGGAGAGAATGTGTGCATTAAATAGCCTGCAAATCATTTGGCTGTTCTGGGCATAGCAATCAGATTTCAGTGAGCAGTGCAGGGTCAATTTTGGGAAAATGCCTTAATGAAAGTTGCTTGTCTTCTAGACTTGACACTTGAAAAAGAAATTGTTGCTGTAATGCTTTCTGTGTTTAGTGCAATTTGTTCTGTTTGTTCTTTACCTATGACTTTAAGCTTTTCTACTAGTTCTTTCTAAATGGCCAGAGCCTCGTTTCCTAAGCCTTACATCTCTCTGGGCTTGGCTCTGTGACTTGCTTAACTAAGGCCAACAGAATATTAGCAAACTTGACCCAAATGGAGGCTTCAAAAAGTACTTGCACATTTCTCACTTTTCTCCCGAACTTGTCTACCATCACCACAGAAGAATCCTAGGCCACAAGGCAGAGTTGAACATGGCAGCTAAGACCGTCTTAGACCAGCCAGCCCCTGCCAACGCACCAGCAAACTCTTCGCACGCAAGTAAGGACAGCTGAGATCCACTGAGTCTTATGGGAAATAATAAACACTTCATGTTTAAGTGAATTAATTTCAGATGATTTGTTAGGCAGTGATTTGCAAAGAAAATCCTTTTCAGATTCTGTCTCCAGCCTACACTTAAGTAAGGACTGAAGTCTCACTGTTGGCTTTCTTCTACTAGTCAGGTAGACGCCTTGGTTCAGGATCACTACCTCGCTAGGCAAAAAGCCTGTAATTTCTAGGTTGTGAAGGGCCAAAATGTAAGGAACGATGTTATCAGTTTATTGTAATGGCTTCTGAGTATCTACACAGGCATTTAGTTGGTAAACTTACTTTCAGTAATATAATTAATTTAAATTATTAGAACAAAACAAACATCGCACATTTATCCTCCCTGTTTTTTTTTAAAATCAGATATTACACTACAAGCATGTGGTCATTAATTGTCGTTTGACTGTCTCTCTGCCCTTATGGTGACAACAGCCATCAGAGTGTGAGCCCCACGAGGTCAGGGTGCCTTCTACCCTGTTTCATTGCTGCGTGTTCGGCACCTCCTGATATTGGGTGCATTATAAATATTGGTTAAATGAAGGAATGTTTGTTTGTAATATTTATGTGTTCGTTTTCAACATATAGAACACTTAAAACTTAAAATTCCCCAGGATTGTAAAATAAACCTTAAGACGAAAGCTGTTTTTGCTCTCTGCCAAACAAGACACAAGCAGAGCTCTGTTCTCAGGGTGATTATTTGTACAGCCTCTCGTCCCCAAATCCTTAGTTTTGCAATCACCGGTACTTCCACTGAATAAACTCTCAAGCTTTTCATATGATGTATGTATTATTTATTGGTTAGGAAATCACTAGGCTTTTTGAAAGTCTCTGTTATAAAATAACATTGTGTTTAAAAAATGACTACACTTTAGACACAGCAAATTAAAGTACTTAAACATATGGATGAAACAGGCCTCGATCATAATGACGTATCCTTCATGTGAATAACAAATATGTTCTAATATGCATATATCTTTATGGGGAGCTCATGGTTTGTTTTAATTTTAGAGAAATGGATTTATTTTTTTTTTGTAAAAATACGGTAATTGAGCAAGTTGACTAATGAAAGAAAAAGCTCAAGTATGGCTGTGGGGAGACAGCATGGTGTCAGGCCAAGGAAAGTAGCTAAAAAATCAGAAGTCTCAAACAGCTCAAAATTATACCGTGTGGACGGCATTTCACTGACCCTGGGAGGAAGGTCAGAATCCTCAGCAGGACATTTAGGGTTTTTCATGATCTGCCATCAAAGTGACTGCAGCCCCAATGACGGCTGTTCTTTGCACTTGGACTCTTAAGTTCTGGACTTATTCAACAGCTTGCCTTTCTGCAAATTTTTATTGATTTCAATTCACCCATTCTTCTCCCTGTGGAAAAATTTCCCCATCCTTTGAAACCCGTTTCAAATGCCTGTTTCTTTGGGCAGCCTTGCTCAGTGCCTCAACGCTGGCTATGTGCAATCTGTGTGTGTATATCTATATCATCCACAAAATACTTAATTACCTCAAGGCAAAAGTCATCCCTGACTCATGTTTATATCTGCTGTACCGCTGGAGAATTAACTTGGCATCAGTAAATACTTCAAAATTTACAATTTGGAATAGATGTTTCATTATCTTTTCTAGGGGGATTTTATAGA
Organism: Carollia perspicillata; assembly: GCA_004027735.1. NCBI lineage: Eukaryota > Metazoa > Chordata > Mammalia > Chiroptera > Phyllostomidae > Carollia > Carollia perspicillata. The sequence continues at coordinate 48,364 of PVKM010004590.1, forward strand.
ATGTATACTTTATTCTGTACAGATAAAATTATTTTTAAATAGTACCAAAATTATTTTTATTGCTTTGATTTTTACTACTGAAAAACTACCTCCTAAATTAATAAAACATTCTATTCCATTAGTTTGCATTTTTTTTGTTCTGAAGCAAAGCCTGCACCTAAATTTCATTTTGTTTTTTTTTAATCCTTCTCTTGTTCTATGTCCATTATTACCTATTTGATTTCATTAATATACTATATGTACTTAGTAATAAGTTTAAAAGTGAACCTACCATAAAATAAAATATTGCAGAGTGCCTACATGGGAGAATTACTATTTTAGGAAAATAAATCTCATAATAATGTAGTATTCATTATTATAATGGATACATCGGTGAATGCTTCAATTTCAGCTCTTTGTTAATGACCTGTATGCCACAAACCTTTCTGAAAAAAAGCTTTCATTTTTTGAGTTAAGGCTAACCATGGATTATCTCCCAGTGAAACAAAGTCCGCCCAGGAAAATCTAAATGAGCAAAAATAGTTCAGAACAATGGAAATCTTTTAAAAGTAGATGTTTGTGATTATCAAGGGTTTCTAGAACATATTTCATGTTTTAAAATAAAAGAAAAAATCTGTCATTTCCATCAACACTAAGTGAATGTCTTTTTATAAAGAAAATATTTCTCAACAAATGACTAAAAATTTAACAATAAGATTCTGAACATCCATTTGACCCAAATAAATGGCATTTCACCTTGATTGTACCTGGGGAGTTTTCAGAAGTGTAACTCAAGGTCCATCTACATAGACTGTTATTTAATCGGTACTTAACCTGTCCAGTGGGCATTTTGTAGAAGTTCTGGGTAACTTTCAAGGGCAGTAAGTTTAGGGACTCCCAGCACAGATGCCTCCTGAGGTGAATATCTTGAAAATACATGTCATAGCTGGGTTAGTCACAGTACTGCATCAAAAACAGATGTTTCCAACACTGTTTCTGATAACTATATTAATAGTAGTGAGTATTCTACATGGTAAACAACTATGTCATGACGTGTAAAACAAAATAAATGTTTAAACAAAAAGCATTTACTTGGGTTCTGTGTTTCTCTCATTGACTGAATGATAAAAATTTTCTTCTGAGAGAAAAATGTAAAATTATAAATTTTATTTTATTTTTTCATTTATTGATTCCAGAGAGAGGAGAACTATCAGTTCTCCTCTGTCAAGAGGAGAGGAAAAAACTATCAATGTGAGGGAAAGGACTGTCAATGTGAGAGAGGAATATCGATTGATTGCCTCTTGAATGTACACCAACCAAGGACCAAACCCGCAAGCCAGGCATGTGCCCTGACAGAGAATCAAACCATCGACCTTTCCATTTGCAGGTGATGCCTAACCAATGCAGCCACACCTTCCAGGGCAAAAAGTAAAATTATAATTTGACTGAAAAAGAGTTCATGAGTTTGTATGGATGGCAAGATTATTTTTGGCTGAACATAAGTAATCTTCCATATCAGGTAATAATACCAAGTGTCTTAATTCATGCTTCTGTAACAGAATACCATAAATTGAGTGGCTTATACACAACAGAACTTTACTTCTCATAGTGCCGGAGGCTGGGGACTCCAAGATCAACACACTGAAAGATTCGGTGTCCTATAAAAACCTATCTCCTTGTCCACAGATATCTGTCTTCTTGCTGTAACCTCACGTGACATAAGAGGGTAAGGTGACTTCTGGGGTCTCTTTTGAAAGGACACTGATTCCATTCATGAGGACTCTCCTCTCATGACCTAATTTCCTTCCAAAGGCCAATCCTAATAGCATCGCATTAGGGCTTAGAGTTTCACCATATGAATTTTGAGGGGACAAACATTCAGTTCATTACAGAAAGAAAACTAAATTCTTAATATGTGTTCATCTTAGTTATTTGGTAAATAATCAAAGCTATGAGAGATGAATGTCACCTTCAGTATCACTGAATATCACACTAAATGTCAAAAAGAACAAACACCCCTGGCTAGTGGGGCTCAGTTGGAGTGGTGTCCTATAGATGGAAAGGACACAGATTTAATTTCCAGTCAGGACACATACCCAGGTTACGGGTTCGATCCCTGGTCACGGTGCATATGAGAAGGCAACCATAGTTTCTCTCTCACATCAATGTCTCTCTCTCTCTCTCTCCACCCACCCACCTCTCCCCTTTCTTCTCTCTCTTGAAAGCAATGAAAAAATGTCCTCAGGTGAGGATTTAAAAAAGCACAAATGTCTTTATTTAAATGAATATTCAGTCATTTTCCAATTTTTTAAAGATGTATATCATACATATGGCAACTGACACTTTACTAATTCTAAAATAATTCTTACTGTTGGCTGATTGTTTAATAAAACTAACACTCTAAAGATAGCACTACACTCATTAACAATGAAACAAAGCAATGAATTTTTAGATAAAACACCAACGGCACAATCCATGAAAGAAATGATAAGCTGGGCATCATTAAAAATAAAATACTTCTTTGCAAAAGACAATGTCAAGAGAATGAGAAGACAGTCACAGATTGAGAGAAAATATTTGCAAAATACAGATCTGATAAAGGATTGTTACCCAAAATACACAAAGACTTAGAACTCAGCTATAAGAAAACAAATAATCTGATTTAAAAAATGGGCCAAAGATTTTAACAGACTCCTCACCAAAGAAAATACAGAGACAGCAAAAAATCATAGGAAAGATTACCCATGCCATGTGTCATTAGGGAAATGAAAATCAAAACAAGATACCACTACACATCTATTAGCAGGGCCAACATAAGGAACACTGACAACGTCACAGGCTGGCAAGGACGTGGAGCAGCAGGGACTCTCATTCTGTGCTGGTGGGAATGGGAGATGGTACAACCAGTTTGGAAGATATTTTATGGGGTTCTTAAAAAATCCAACATACTCTTACCATACAATCTAGCAATCACACTCTTTGGTACTTACTCAAAGGAGAAAAACTTATGTCTATATAAAAACCTGCACACAGTTGTTTATAGCAGCTTTATTTAAAGTTGCAAAAGCTTGAATGAAACCAAGATGTCCTTCCACTGGTGAACAAACTGATAAACTGGTGCATCCAGGCACTGGAATATTATCCATCACTAAAACAAAATGAGCCAACAAGCCAAGCAAAGACATGGAGGGAGTT
>PVKM010004591.1:0-51548 GCA_004027735.1 Carollia perspicillata
CCCGTCGCTGGGGCCCTGCGCTGTGCCATCCGTCTCACTGCCTGCTCTTGCCTTATTTATCTGCACGTGAATGTATGTCCATGGTTGGCCAACTGCCCTGTGTGCCTTGCGTGCTCTAGAGCAGACACATTTGATGAAGTGGTGGACTTCAGTAATTGCTTCTGGTCTTCGCGTTCATGTTTTGTCTTTTGAAAAACTCTTTTAAGGCAGGGTGCTTGGTCTCCATGTGACTAAGCAGTTTTGAAATTTTTATGGCTTCGTTGGGTAGCTGGTCATCACATATGGGATTGAAGTGGGATTGGAGAATGTGAATCACCTGTTGCAACGAACCCATAATTTAAGTAGGACTCTTGGTATTTTATTTTAAATGCAGCTTTCTTTTTGTTGGCAATTTTAGAGTCTTCTGCTGTCTCATCATTGGGTCTTTCCCCCCATTCAAAGAAATTCTTCAGTGACGTTTGTTTTTTACTCATTTTGGCTTGGGTTATCTTGTGGGCCTACCAAAACTGTGCCTGAGACAAGTGTGCAGTGAGAGAAAGAGGCACAGATAGAAGTGGTAAATAAAATAATGGGCTGGCCAAACATGGACTAAAGTAAGTGTTGGATTCTGACTTAAAGCTCTGCAATTGAAGTACATCAACTCACTCGCCACTATAAGGCCTGACACCAGGTGCAGCTTAATTGTTACTTACCACTCTGATAGCGTTTTGATATGAATCTGCAAGCAGTGGATTTATTATGGTCTCTGGGCAGTCAAACCTCTCTGCTAATGATAATCTGTATTTGCAGCCGCTCCCCAGCACTAGCACCACTGCCTCAAATCACTAGGCATTAGATTCTCGGAAGGAGCACAGTTCACAGCAGGGTTCCCACTCCTATGAGACTCTAATGCTGCTGCTGATCTGACAGGAGATGGAGCTCAGGAGGTAATGTGAGCAATCGGCACTGCTGTGAAAGACGAAGCTTTGCTCACTTGCCAGCCACTCACCTCCAGTTGTGTGGCCTGGTGGGGAGGGTTGGGGACCCCTGTGTTAAATGTATGAGTTGAAGGCATTGCTGTACATAAGTTTATTTGGATTAATTACAGCTCTACATATTGCTTTAATTCTCGACAACATAGATATTATTAAGGCCGACAGGAAAAAAAAGTTTTCCTCTAAGAGAATTATTAAAGAAATGGAAGGTGGGAAAGACATACAGTTAGAAGTGTTTGAGAGAGTCATGACTGGGAGATAAAGTGAATTATTTTTTTATACTGATTATAGTCAGCTGCTTGCTCTTTGCTTAATATGAATCCTTTTGGATTCTCTGCTTTGAAGACATGAATTGTAATAATGACATCCCAAACACTTAATATTTTTCATATTTAAAAATGAAATCGGTCCCTTACATTTGAATTATTTTTAATGTATATTTGATTCTTTTTGATAGAGGTAGAAAATTGTTCTGAGAGTCACTCTGAAACTAACGGAATGTTGGTCAACTCGCATTGTTTTTTCTGTCCTTACTGTGCTGGAGCCACAGAGGCACACTTCTATAGAATCGCGAGTGTCAGAGTTCAGTGAATAGGACCAGCTGTATTTTGTTAGTCCAGTGCAAAGTGAAAATGTGGGGCCTCTTATTTAAAAACGATTAAGAACTTAAATATGCTGACAGCAGAGCATTTAAGCAAATGTGGGGCCCTTCTAAGTGTGGAGTCTCGTGACCGCACAGGTCACAGTTCCATGAAACCTGCCCTTCAGAGGAAATCTTAGGGTTGGTTCATTTAATACAGGACCTTCCATTTACAGATGAGGATATATAACATTTACATGCAACTAGATGTTGATAAGTTATTACTGTAAAGCAGGACCAAGCCCTCAATATTAAAAAGTGGGTATTCTGCCCTAGCTGGTGTGGCTCAGTGAGCGCTGGCCTACAAACCGAAGGGTGACCAATTCAGTTCCCGGGAGGGGTGCATGGCTGGGATCCAGGCCAGGTCCCCAGTTGGGCATGTGCGGGAGGCAACTGAACGCTGTCTCTCTCCCTCTATTTCTCTCTCCCTTCCTCTCTCTCTAAAAAATAAAATCTTTTTTAAAAGGGGGTGTTCTGAAGGTTTTAAGTTTTTACTACCTTCAAATCTGTAGGCATATTTAGTCTTTGTAATTTAAAATTACTGTTAGTTATTCCTAGTGGTCATAAAAATAATGGCATGGGTAGTTGAAATAATCCTAAAGAATTTTATCCAAATTATTTCCCAATTTTCCATCTAACAATGGTTTAAAAAAAACTTTGTTGTAGTCTCTGTCCTGCTACAAAGTTTATTGGCTTCAGTGCAAATTTCTTTATTTTCCTTAAGTTCTCTAAGAGCTCTAATGAGCCTTGAAAGGACTAACAGGAAAGGGAATGAAGAGAACCAAAGGGCCCTTATAATCTACAGTGTAGATAATAAGCCCTTTGCAAACCAAGAATGGAGCCTGCGTAAGTGTGGCAGATATCCTGTTGCTCGTAGGCACATGGAAGAATAGCAGGCAGCACGTATTTATTATTGAAAACCTGCTGTATATATATACACCCGTCACTATAGTTTTTAAAGTTAATGTAATTACTTTTTTATCTAGTAATTTTGTTTTTTCATTTTTTTCAAAATTAATTATGACTGCTGATAGAAATAAACAGAAGCAGCTAGTTACCCCCACATGATTCATGGTTAAATCACTGTAAAACACGAGTGCTCGCTTTCTGATAGCTACTTAGGGGGGCTTTCTGTATCTTGTTTTGTTAGCTTACCCAGTTTTGTATGGTAGTTTAACTCAGACAATATAGTGCAAATTAGACCTGCTCTTTTAGCATTGTAGAATACACTGGATAACCAACTGAAGAGAACTACTACAAAAGTTTGAGTAAACGAACTATTCGAAGCACGTGAAAACTAAGAACAAAATGGGGGTAAAAGATTTTATAATGCAGAGCTACTATATAGTAGAGCTGCCTCACATGTAACAGAAATCAGCTCAGTCGATGAGAAAAAATAAGAGCTAACACTCTTCTAAATTAAATAATTTGGGGGCTCATCTTTTACCATTTTGCTTGTATGTGGTGTTGCCAGCTAAATGCTGAATCCACTTCACTTAACTTTCAGGTTTTGGCTGAATTTTACTACAGTCCAGTGTCTAATCAGGAGTCTTTGCTGCCCTTAAATACTGACCTGGGAGCTGAAAACATAATGTGAATACTAGCCTGCTCTTGTACATTAGCATAGAAACAACAGGGCATATTCCTGTGTGAGAATGTTGCCCTTTACAGAATGGCTCTTATGTTTATAAGTTGCTTTACAGATGAAATTTAGCTCAGTAATCTGATGAACATGTATGGAGTATGTGTAATGGATAAGGCTCAGTGTTAGAATCAGTGGGCGATAGAAAAATAATACATTATTTCTGTGTTAAAGAGATTCAATTAAAAATAATTATAGTTAGAATAAAAAATGTGATTCAAGGATTTAGTCCTTTGATAGTTTTTAAGCACCTACTGCTATGAACCAGGCACTATGCTTGGCAGTGTGAATTCAAAAGTGCCTTCCAGCACTCACAGTCAAGTGGGTAAACTTGGCATACAAAAATACAACTATAAGATGACATTAGAGGTAGATGGTATAGAGGGAGGTGTCTGAGGAGGTGAGGAGAGGTAATGTTCCTTGGGCCCCAGCAGTGTGACAGCAGGCACAGCCCTGGGTTCTGGGGTTGCAAAACCTCTGCCTTCACAGAGCCTTGGTCTGAGTCTTGTATGAGTTTGGCAGATGGACAAGCAGAGGCCACTGCAGACAGAGGGAACAACCCATGGAGATATGGAAGCAAGAGACAGCATGCTATGTTGGAAACTAGGGGTGGTAGGGTGTGACTACAGAGCAGGGCACCTGAAGGAGGTGCAGAGTGGAAGCTGAAGTAGGGTCGGGGTCATGTTTGGCAGAGTCCCAAAGGCTCTGCCTGGAATGCTCCTCCATCACATCTTTCTGAGGCTGGCTCCTGGCCCTTCCAGTCTCCTCCTCAGTGAGGCTGCCTTGGAGCAGCCTTTCCTGATCACACAGTGTAAAGGAACTGCCCAGACCCTTGCTGACATACCACCTCTCCTCCTCCTCTATTTATGGAGTGCTGCTTAACGAGCTGACGCTTTATTTTTGTCTGTTGTCTAGATCCCAACACTTGACTACAGTTCCACGAGAGCAGGAACCTGGTCTGTCATGTTTATTGCTGTGTCCCCAGTAACTAGAATCTAGCACAAAGCTGACATTTAATAAATGTTTGTGGAATGAATGTAAGTATGGATTTTTCACTATGAATTTTTTATTTTATCTTACAGACCAGTTCTCAATATTATTATTCTGTAGGCCCCTTTATACTTAAAAATTATTGAGCCTCAAAGAGTTTTTGTTTTGTGGCTTATATCCATTGGTACTTGTCATATTAAAGGTAAAAACCTAGACATTTTAAAAATCATTAATTTACTTAATAGTAATAAATCCATAATATGTTAATCTAAATATGTTTTATGAAAAATAACTACTTTCCAAAACAGAAAAAAATTAGTAAGTAATGTGGCATTGATTTTTACATTTGTACAGTTTTTATTAATGTGTGGCTTTTTATAGCTAGATTCTCAGATTCTTTGTGTTCAGTCTTTTATATCACATGTAGCCTCTGGAATTCAGCAATACACTCACGATGGAATGAAAGTGAAGAGGCATACAATGACTTGGTATTAGTATAAAATAGTTCTGACCTTGCAGACTCCTTAAAAGAACCCTTTGAGGTCTTCATGATCCTTTTAAGGGGGTCCCTGTGCTACCATTCTAAGATCATAGGTGGATGGTTTTCAAACTTTTTAGTAGCAGGAGCAATGTTTTCAAATAATACTTTCTACAAAGCTCCAATCTCTAAAACAGGTAAAAGTGGAGCTGTTTGGTTAAAGTGTGTATATGTTGGGGGTTAGGTCCCTCAAGCCCTGCTTTTACCCTTTCTTTCTCAGTCCTTGATTAAGCTGCTACACTGGCCAAGGGATTAATACTTCCACAGTTGGGAATACTGTGTGTATGAGAGAGAGCATCCTGTGGAGATTCTCCAGTCTGTACAATAGTTTTAACTTTAAGTTTTTTATTTTATTTATTTTTTTTTGGTAAATATCTTTTATTTATTTATTTATCTTTAGAGGGGAAGAGAAGGCGAGAGAGAGAGAAATATCAATGTATGGTTGCCTCTCGTGCATCCCCTGCTGGGAACTGGCCTGCAACCCAGGCATGTGCCCTGACTGGGAATTGAACTGTGATCCTTTGGTTCTCAGACCTGCGCTCAATCCACTGAGCTACACCAGCCAGGGCTCAGTATTTTATTTAATGGCCTTTTACTGTATCAAAGTTTACTACATTTTAAGCATTGAAATACTAACATTCGTATTTTATTAAGGCTTTTTTCCCTTAAGTATGTGATCACTGGTTTGCTTTCATTAAAAAAAAAAAAAGATTTCATTGCAAGCAGAGATCTAATTTTGTTCCTGAGGTATACTTTTCCAATTTTGTATAAGAAAATTTACTGAAATTTGAGGCAACCTTATAGAAATATTTTTGTCATTAAACATTACCTAACTTGAGTTTTTAAAAGACAGTTCATTCTCTTTGCACATCTGAGAGTATGCAAAATAAACTTCAGTCAAGGCTCAATATGTAATCAGGCAAAAGTAAGGAGGGAGAAGCAGTCTTAATTCTACTTGTCAAACACTGGAGGAGTTCTCGGGGTCTGCAGAGTGGAGGAGAATGGGTAGGTAGTTGGCAACAGTGAGACTAGAGCTTGGCCAGTGCTCCTAAGCATCATCGCAGCACCTGATTTCAGTTATGCTACTGTGTTAAAATACAGTCCATCGTCTGCCTAAGGAAACATTCTCTAGTTGGTTTATTTCATTATTGCATGTTTCTAATTGTTTTTTGTCTTGAAAAAAGGATCACCAGAAGTTTTCTGTAAAGCTTTTGTTTTTGCAAGTAAATCCTGTCTTTCTCTAAGTTTTGTAGGCCCTTTCCTTTGGGACTTTTATCTGACAGACATCATAAAGTGGCTATGCTGGAACTTTAATTAATTATCATCATTGTTTATTACCTGTATCATTAAAAAAGATCATCTATTTATGTAATTAGAACAGTGTTTATATAGACTATAAACTAGCTTTATTGTCTGCCTTCTAAGATGGAAGGAAAAATTGAGGGATACAGAGAAAAGCAATGAAAATAATTACAGGACTGAAAAGTATTGTCTTGAATTTGGAGTTACATATTTTAAGGTGTGATTTAATAACCCAACTTCATAAAAGATTCTTCTTTTGAAAACAGAACAACCTATTTTAAAGAGTTATAAATAGGGCCTATCTTCATAACAGATAGAATGAGATATAATTGGACAAATTGCCTTCTTGATTAAATTTAACATTCAAAAGATACCAATTAACTTCTAATTATTTTTAGAAATAGGATAGAGCCCTGGCTGGCGTAGCTCAGTGGATTGAGCATGGGCCTGCTAACCAAATGATCGAAGTTCAATTCCCAGTCAGGGCACATGCCTGGGTTGCAGGCCAGTTCCCAGCGGGGGACTCAAGAGAAGCAACCATACATTGATATTTCTCTCCCTCTCTCCTTCCCTTCCCCTCTAAAGATAAATAAATAAAATCTTTAAAAAAAGAGAAATAGGATAGATAATTCTTATTTAACCATTTTTCCAGTATTTAAAGGCCTACTTTGATCTCACCATAACTTTATATTTCATTCATTTTAACCTTTTTGAATAGGTAGCATCATACCTTCTAGAGCAGCATCTTCAGTTATTGAAGTGTGCCCCTGTTCTTTGAAGTGAGTGCAGTCACGTAGTGTTAATATGTCTGTAGACTGCTCAGCATCCTGCTTCACACCAAAAAGGGAACATATTTGTATTTTCTAATAACTTCATGTTTAATAAAAATTAGTGTGTATTATGTTGTGGGGAAATACTTAATGTTTTAGTAATAGCTACCTTACTTAAGATCGCAGCTCCTCTGCCCCGATCCTTGATCTTTCTACCTGTTTCTTCTTTCCTTCCATTGCTCTTACTATCTTCCGTGACACAGTTCAGTGGACTTGTGTTTGTTGTTTGCTGTCTGCACCGCTCCTCTCATGTCAAGTCTTTGAGTGCATGAATCCTTATTTAGTTAGTAATCTATACCAATGCCTAGAACATGTTTGGCACGTATTTGTTAACCAAATGACTATTTTTCTTTTGGCTTTTAGAAGTAGACGTAAATTTCTTCTGGGGAAAAAAATACTTAGCTACCAAACTATTCAAATGTTTAGAGGCTTCAGTTTCTGACAGTGTGGCAGATTAGAAATTTTTTTAAGATCCTCTCTTATCAACATTAAAAATACTGAACCAAATAGTCAGAATATCTTTTAAGTGCCTAGTTGAGCTGACAGGCAAGTAAGGAAACTTATCCAAGGTGAAAAACAAGATGTATTGAATCCAGGGAGGTCAGCTAATGGTGAAACTGGTGGCTGTGCTGGGGGTGCTGGTATCTCTAGGATCCTAGGGCTTTGGAGTTTGGAGGGTGACTGTGGGGTACTAGACTGAGCCTAGGGATCAAGCAAGATGAGAATATCCAGAGACCCTTTATAAAGCTGAAACTGCTTCAAAGAGGACCGTAGGCAAACTAGGAAAAAAATTGTAAGCCTGTTACTAGTGCAGGGGTGGGTGGGCTGAGTAGAAGTGAGGTAAGGAGGGTTGCCTGTCTCAGCTTGTCTTTCACTGGAAAGGTAAAAGGATCTTCCCTGAGAAATTATAACTAGAAGTCCACTCTCACTGGATCATACTACCTGAATAGTGTGCACATACACAAAAAAGACGCAAGACAAAAGTTGAGTGGAAAGTGGCCCAAGCTGTTAGGATTGAGAAACCAAATCATCCTGGGGTAACATAGGAACACAGACCTTAGAGAACAAACACAGGTGAAGTTTCTAGGAACATGAACTCACACTTTAAAAAAAATCAAAAGCACTTCAAATAAGTCATAGTGAGATAATCAGCAAAATTAGGAAACTGTTTGGTCAGACATTCAGAAGCTACAAATATTATAGTTGTCAGATACAGAATATAAAATAAGTGTTTAATGAGTTCAAAGAGTATAAAATATGTCAATGGAGAAAGAGGCCTTCACAAACAATTAGGTAAGCTGATAATTGAATTCCAACTATAATTGGGGGTTGGGGGAAGAACCGGAAAAAATAAAAAAGTAGGCAAGCTGAATTCAACAATGTATAAAGGAAATACTACATATTGAACAAAGGGTTTATTCTAGGCAGACAAGCTTTGTTTGCATTAGAAAATCTATTAATGTAATTATCCACATGAATAGTTTAAAACCACAAAACAAAACAAAAAAAACCTGGGTCATCTAAAAGACACAGAAAAAGCATTTATTTAAATTCAACACTCTTTTAGGATATAAACTCATACCAAACTAAGGATAGGAGAGAAATTCTAAACCTGATAAAGGACATCTATAAAAAAACCTGTAGCAAGCATCATATTTGATAATTTCACATTAAAAATATTCCTTTAAAAATCAGCAACAAGCTCTGTCCAGATGGCTCAGCTGTTTGGAACGTCGTCCTATATACCAAAAGGTCGCGGGTTTGATTCCCAGCCTGGGCACATGCCTAGGTTTTGGGTTCGATCCCCGGTTGGGGTGGGAATGTGTACTGGAGGCAGCCTGTTGATGTTTCTCTCCCTCTCTCTTCCTCTCCATCTCTTCCTCTCCTTTCCCCTATCCTTAAAGTCAGTGAACATAACCTCGAGGAGGATAAAAAAAATTATCAATGATATCAGCATGTTCCTTGTTTCCCATCTCTCCAGCACTGCACTGGAGCTACTAGTTAGTCAGTATGGAAAAAAAGTTATGAGGCTGTAAGGCATGAACAAAATGGTTATCTTTGGAGTTAGTATTAACGTTTTCATAGAAAATTCAAGTCTGTAGATACAATTTTAGGATTTATAATAGTTAGCAAGTTGCCAAATATAAGACAAACATAGTAAAATCACTTCCATTACTCTAACCTAGCAGCTCACAATAAAAAATGTAATAAAAATATTTCACAACAGTAAAAAAAATGCTGCCTGTGAATAAATATAAAAAGAGGTGCCCGGTGGGGGGTTGAGCGTGGAGTGATCGAGCGAAAGGAAAAGAACCCATGGGCACAAACAGCTGTGATTGGGGGCAGGGATGGGTGGAGGTCGAAGAGTGTATGAAGGGGGTGATTGGCAATGAAAAAATACAGTTAACTAAAATGCAAAAAGATGTCAAGATCTTTGTATACAAAGTTATGGAAATGTATTGAAAACCTTAAAGACCTAAATAAATGTGGAGACATACCATGTTTATAGGGAGAAAGACTATTTCTTGTAATTATGCCAATTAACCTGTCAAATTCATTGGTTTCAGTAAAAACCCTACAAGGTATCATTTTATTTGTTTTTGTGGAACTTGACGAGTTTCTTCTCAAATTTATTTGGAAAAGATAAGGGCCAAGAATAGCCAAGATATTTCTGAAGACTGTCCTACCAGATTTTAAGTTAATATAAAACTTTAATAGACACATAGATAATAGAAGAAAATTGAGGTGAAAAACAACTGTATATATATGGAAACCTGATAATATGGCAGAGCTAATGTTACAAATTAAATAAGGGAATGGAATACTCTGTAAAGTGTTGAGATTATTATTTAGCCAAATTGAAAAAAAAATGGTTTCTTACCTCACTTTATAATTCCAGAGGGATTAAAAACTTAATTGTAAAAGGAAAATTTAAGCCTTTGGAATAAAATTTTAGAGTATTTTATTGACCTGATGTTTTTTTAACTAGATGCCAAAAGCAATTGTTGATGAAAAGGTTAATAAATTTGGCTATATTAAAATTAAGATATTTTGTGTGTTGTTTATAACAAAAAGAAAGTATACAGCCCAGTCCAGTTATCTCAGTAAGTTAGAGCATCGTCTCTATATGTTTAGGTTGTGGGTTCTGTCCCCACTCAGGGCACATGCCAATGAGTCGATGGGTGGAACAACAAATCAGTCTCTCTCCCCCGGCCCTTCCCCTCTCTCTCTCTCTCTAAAAGTCAGTAAGTAAACATTTAAAAAAATTACTGTTCACAAATTTTTTTAAAGTGTAGAGATTAGTCACACATAGAAGATTTTTTAGGACTATTTTATTGATTATGCTTTTACGGTTATCCAATCTTTTTCCCCTTGGCCTCCCTCCACCTGGTGCCCCCCTTCCCTCCAGCAATCCCCCCACTTAGTCCATATCCATGGGTTGTGCATGTAAGTTCTTTGACTTATACATTTCCCATACTATTCTTAACACCCCCCCTGTCTATTTTGTACCTACTATTTACTTATGTTCCTTATTCCCTGTACCTTTTTCCCCATTTTCCTCCTTCCTTCCTCCCTCCTGATAACCTTCCCTGTGATCTCCATTTCTGTGATTCTGGTCCTGTTCTAGTTGTTTGCTTAGTTTGTTTTTGTTCTTTTAGATTCAATTGTTGATAGCTGTGAGTTTGTTGTCATTTTACTGTTTGTAGTTTTTTTGATCATCTTCTTCTTAAATAAATCCCTTTAACATTTCATATAGTAAGGGCTTAGTTATGATGAACTAGGTTCATCATAGGTTCTTTGTAGGTTCTTGTTTTTCATCATTTTGAATACTTATTGCCAGTCCCTTCTAGCCTGCAAAGTTTCTTTTGAGAAATCAGCTGACAGTCTTATGGGAACTCCTTTGTAGGTAACTCTCTGCTTTTCTCTTGCTGCTTGTAAGGTTCTCTCTTTATCTTTAACCCTTGACATTTTAATTATGATGTGCTTTGGTGTGGTCCTCTTTGGGTCCAGCTGGATTGGGATTCTGTGCTTCCTGGACTTGCATGTCTATTTCCTTCACCAAATTAGAGAAGTTTTCATTATTTTTTCAAATAGGTTTCTAATTTCTTGCTCTCTTCTCCTTCTGGCACCCCTTTGCTGTGAATATTGGTACACTTGAAGTTGTCTCAGAGGCTACTTATACTCCCCTTATTTCAGGAAGTTCTATTTTTGTTTGTGTTTTTCTGATTTTTTTCTTTTTTTTTTTTTTTGGTATGTTGGCATGTTTGTAGATTTCCCAGAGTCATCTTATTCTCTCCTTGATTTTTTGAATTCTTGTTTCTTCATTCTGTACTGGTTGACTGTTTATTTCTTCCTTATGTTCCAAATCATTGATCTGAACTTCAGCTTCCTTCCCTTCACTGGTGGTTCCCTGTAAATTTTTCTTTATTTCATTTAGTGTAACCTTCATTTCTTCTCTTATGCATTTGCCATGCTTAATGAGTTCTCCGAGCATCCTTATCACCAGTGTTTTGAACTCTATCCGGTAGGTTGGCTATCTTGATTTCACTTAGTTCTTTTTCTGGAGTTTTGATCCGTTCTTTCATTTGGGTCATATTTCTTTATCTCCTCAGTTTGGCAGCCTCCCTGTGTGTGTTTCTGTGTTATTAGGTAGAGCTTCTTTGATGTCCTGTCATGGGGCACCTGTTACGTTGTAAGGGGTGAAACCTTAGGTATTCACCAGGGTGTGGCAACCCACTTCACCACTTTTTGGCTCTGTATGTGGGGTAGGGGTCGGACAAGAAACAATTCCACTTGCTTGGCTCTTGCCCCATTTCCAGTCACTTCCCCCCACTTCCTGTAAGTGGCTGGTACCCTTCTCGTTGCCGCCCTGGTGTTGAATCCCAGAATGGGTGGGTTTGCATATATGTTCTAGGACTGTGCAGGTCCTGTGCAGACTCTCCTGAGAGACTGGCAGTTTCTTCCACCACCCCAACCCCTGCTGGTTTTTGCAGCCAGAAGTTATGAGGCTTTATTTCCCAGCACTGAAACCCTGGGCTGCATGGTCTGGCCTAGGGCTGCAATTGCTTGCTCCCCAGTTGTCCCACTTAGTTTTTATCCACCACATTTGAATATGTGGCCGCCCTTTCTGCTGGCCACCACTGTTGCCTCTGCCCTGCCACTGCCACACCCTGTCCTTTCCGCCCCATCTCTGCCGAGGCCTCCTGCCAGTTTGGATAAATATCTCTTTAAATCCTTGGTTGTCAGGCTTCCACACAGTTTGATTTTCTGGCAGTCCTGATTGCTTTTTGTTTTGATGTTAGTTGTGATTCTTCTTATTTATGGTTGTGTGAGGAAGCGAAGTATGTCTACCTACGCCTCCATCTTGGCTGGAAATCTGAAACTGAGAAGATACTTTTTAACACATATAATTGGCAAAGGATTTTAAATCACAGTTTTATATATATATACACATATGTGTATATGTCAGTAATACACATGCATCGATGTGAAAAAGATAAATGGGCGATAGAAAGGAAAAGCCATTTCACTGAAGAAAAATGAATAACCACTAAAAATAATAGTCAACAGGGAAATGCAAATTAAAACTACTTGACAAACATATCCTAATATACCACTGCAGTACTCTGTGGCAATGGTCAGCAAACTTTCTGAGAAAGACCAGACAGTAAATTTTTTAGGCTGTACAGGCTATATAGTCCTTGTGGCAATTACTCAACTTTGCTTATGTAGCCCAAGAGTAGTCTTAAACCACGTGTTAATACATCAACATGGGCAAGTCTCAAAAACATAATGTTAGATTAAAAATATAGCAGGAGTATACATTATAATTCCATTTATGTAAGTTTGAGAGGTGCGCCATAATACATATTACATATGTACATAATACATAATACATATTTATGGGTGTTTACCAAAGTTATTAGGACTTGACTAATTTTGAATTCTGGCCTTGACAAAGTCTGTGTGAGTTTGGCAAATCAAACAAATTTTTAAAGTGACAGTTTTCTTATCTGTAAGATGACGAACATTATATTACCCAGCTCATTGGTTTGTTGGTAGGATTGTGTTGTATAGTGTCCCTAAACGTGCGTAGCACATAGTGAGGGCTCAGTGATTGTTGCTGCACTTTCATTCTGCTCCCTTAACCTGTATCCCTACTAAAAGAAAGGATAGCTTTCCTGCTTTGAGGACTCTAGGTTTTTAAAACCTGGCTTTGCACTGCAAATGGCTAATATGGCTAGTAGTACGGCTAGAAATGTCCTTACCTTGAAATCTAGAGTAATGTGTAATTTCTTTTACTTAACACAGTTTTGTGAGCCCTGATGTTTGTGCCATGTTTAAATCTCAGACTCACTGTAGCTTACAAAATGCTTGGCTGAGGTAGGTTTGAGGGTCCCTTGATCCTTTCTTTGTAGCCTTCAGCATTGTGGAGAGGTTCTTTCTCAGCACTTTGTCCTCTTTTGGGCTTATGTGCCACTCCCCAGATTCTTCTCCCACTTCTAAGACCTGTCAGTTCTCTAAATGTTGAAGTTCAGCCCGCCTCTAAAACTTAGGACTCTTCAGTTTCCTCAGCTGGGGAGAGAAGATAAGAAAAAACTTGAAAAGGATGGTTAGGATAAAATTTTCTAATGCATACTCATCCATAGAAGAACTCCATATCCGTAGATTCTGATTCATTTATGCCAGGGTGGGGCTGGATGAAGAAAACCCATGAAACTTGATGAGTAGTTCCTCTTTCGTCGGGCAGCAGTGATACATGAACGTAGTGTCTGTGGCACATTGTAGACTTTGTACAGTTGCTCCCTGCATCTTCTGCCTGTGTCTGCTCTTTGTACCTTTCTGTCTGACCACCTAGGCTCCTTTGTCACAGGCATTCATATTACCTGTGTACTCTCTTAAGGACAGTGACATTGCCAAACTCATCTTTGTTCCCCCAAGCTCTGGTGAAGTGCTTGCCATATAGTAAATAGGTGTACTTATAAAACTGAAATTAAGTGAATGAATGTATGCCTTGATTTTCTTGACAAAACACCAGCGTTTGCAATATTTGGCCTGCAGAGGAAGGATGTTTAAGTCATTTGTAATTCTAATTTAGCTTTCAGCTCTCTGAAACTTAACTTTGTACTTCAAAAAAATTTTAACGTATATAAAAGTAGAGGAAATAGTAAAATCAACCCTCTTAATCCTGTATCCATCTTCCAGATTCAACAAAGTTTAAGGTTTGGCATGCATACTTCATCTCCTCCTCAACCCCCAAGCCAAAGTATTTTAAAACAACACAAGACATTATGTCATTTTACCTCTAACACTCTTCAGTATGAGTCTTTTAAATATGAGCACATAGCCATAATACTATTATTATTCCTGATGAAACTAACAATAATTCCTTAATATCATCTAATATCCAGTCTACAGTCAGATTTCCCCGTTGGTCCTAGAAGTGTCTTTTTAAATTGGTTTGTAGATTCAAAACTTAAACAAAGCTACACAGTACACTTGGTTCCTATGAAAAATTTCTTCTTATGAAGAAATAAAACAATAACTAGATTTTATTATTTCTTTCCCTTTTCCCCCTTTCTATTTTTTAAAATTTAACTCTCCCTGAAGATTAGGGTTCTTTATAATAAAACAGTAAACTTTGCTATGTCAGATAAAGGTTTCATCTACTTTAAGACTGCTTTGCTCTCCTTTTTTTGGTAATCAGCACATACTGTGTACAGGGCAGAACTACAGTTAACAGCACAGCAAAATGCAAAACTGAAAGTTATGGTTAAATTAAACTGTCCCCTCCGTACTGTTAGGACTTTTCCTTAAAGCTGTAAAATTATATATTTCTTAAACAGTATATGCTCTTTGGTACTGTTAAAATATAGTATCTTAAATATTTCATAATTACTCTTAAATTTATGGTTTAAAAAGGAAGCTAAATCTAGGCTGTAATGTAGTATGTATGTTGGAAAATTTGCTTATGAACTTAATTTTTAAATTCTCTAAAGCTGAAGTGGAGAAACGCCATTTGCAAAACAGTTTTTCTTTTGGTTGTTTCCATTTGGTGATAAAGACAACCATGCACCTGTTTTTCGTAAGAAGGAAAGGAGGGATAACCCAACTGTTAAGTGGTTTTAGTAGACTGCAATTTTTGAGAATTAGGTGGAATTTAAAAAAATGCAGAAGAAGCCCTGGCTGGCATAGCTCAGTGGATTGAGCGCGGGCCTGCGAACCAGATGATCGCGGTTCGATTCCCAGTCAGGGCACATGCCTGGGTTGCAGGCGAGTTCCCATCAGGGGACACACGAGAGGCAACCATACATTGATATTTCTCTCCCTCTCTCCTTCCCTTCCCCTCTGAAGATAAATAAATAAAATCTTTAAAAAAAAATGCAGAAGAAATATTTTGTGTTAATGAGGTAAATTAAATAGCAAGATTATTTTAGGGACTTCTTAAATAATTTACTTGCTAATTTTCCATTACATTGTTAACATCCTAATTGCAGTGGTGTTTTTGATTCTGAGAGCTGGAAACAAATCCTATAATCTCCTAAAGAGCAGAAAAATTCCCAGAAAAGGTACTCAGGATGTTATCATTTAGTATGGATTTTACCCTCGTATTAAGGCAGAACCAATCTGGGACCCAGGAAAACTGAATTTAGGGAATGAAGCTTAAGCCATCCACAGAAATAAAAGGCAACTAGCCAGAAGGTTGAATAAGATCAGCAGGAGAGACTGCCGAACAACCTCTAAAACTTTAAGCTAAGAAAAGAAGTTTAGTGGCATTAAGGTGAAACCAAAAAGAGAGAAACCGAATTGGAGGTGAGGGAGGGGTGGTGAAAACAAAAACGGTTGTATCAAGTTGCTGACTAGTTAAGGAAAGAAAATGTCAAGCGCTTTGCAATGGGTGGCACGTATGATAAATCTGAGCGGCGGAATTCATGATTGACTATGACACTGTCTTTCCAGAATATACTAATAAGTGAACAGTGGTTTGTTTTGTTTTGTTTTGTTTTTTCACATGGTAATTAAATATTCCAGGTTATTATCTAGGGCCAAAAATATACCCCCATACCAACTTTCTGCTTTTATTTGGTGTGTTGAGCAAAATGTAAAACTTTCAGATTTCAAAATGTTGCTTCAGTTAATATCCAAGTAACATCACACATTGTTTTAAATGAAGTAGTTCTCAAAAGAACCTTCTAGTTTGCAATTGTAAAAGACAAGTAAACTTCCTCTTAGGATACTATTGTCCTTCGATATTTTTTCTTCTCCCTTCTAAGATGATTCAGTTGCGGAGGAGGAAAAGTATGGCACTGCACTCTGGGGAATGCAAGGAGAAAGAAAAATAAGGGAAAGGGAATGACAACAGAGTTTCCATTTAGTCTGCAGATTGTTTTTGGTCTTATCCCTAGCCCAGAGCCAAGAGACTGTGGTATCTTACATTCTTGTTTGTTACCCAAACTGGCAGTAGCAGTGCTGGTAGCTATAGTATAGTGACTGTCTGCTCCCTCTGAGTGTGGTTGGCCAGTTTCTGGTGTGGAAGTGAAAAATAAATTTTCCTCCCATCTTTCCAAGTTCTTCTGGCTGGACTAATAGTCAAATTAACATGATACAGGTTAACAAAAGACAATGTCCAAATTTATTACATATATGCATGTGGAGGTTCCATAAAAACATGAGACTGGAAGACAGATAGGGCAGTTGAGGTTTATATGCTATTCTAGACAGAGGGGAAGGCAGGGCCTGGGACTTCAAAGATAAAGTAGGAAGTTCACAGGTAATGAGAAAGCACAAACAGATGGTACGCAAATTCTTGTTGGGCCACCTGAAATAATAGGACACAGCAGGGAGTCCAACAAACAGGCGTTGCCAGATTTCTCCATCTGCTGCATTTACACGATGCCCCCTCCCTCTTCTGAATTCCTTTAGGCAGGTAAGAGTGGAAGATCAAATGTTCTGTCTGAATTTTTGGTGTTTTAATTACCAGCTTAAAGTTAATATTCCAAAAGTCTTATTTTGGGGTGGCAAACTTTGGTTCCTCTCGCTAGTGAATATCTACTCTGGTTAGCCACCTTACAAAGTTTATAAGTTGCCTTTGTATTTTGGCTTTATCTGTTGGTTAACAATTATCTGTTGGTAACATTTGAGAATGTTTGAAATTAGAGACATTTTTTAATGAAGAAATTTAAACATATATCAAAGTATAGTAGCAGAAGATAAGGAACACTCATGAACCTCTTTACCCCATGTCTTTTTAGAAAGATTTTATTTATTTTTAGACGGCGGTGGGGGGGGGGAATAAAGAGAGGGAGAGAAACATCAGTTTCTGATCTGTTGCTTCTCACATGCTCCCAGCTGGGGATCATGTACCATGTGCCCTGACCGGGAATCAAACCAGTGACCTTTTCAGTTTGCAAGCCAGCTCTCTCTCCCCATGTCTTATCTTAACATTTTCTCTATTTGCTTCTGTGTCAGTTATCAAATAAAAGATCCCTGCACCCCAACTTCCCCCCAAAAGTGTTTCAAAGAGAATTTTTTCCTCTAAGGATATGGCCGCCATGTGGTGATCAAGGACCTTGTCTTTTTATGTTTCTGCTGTGCAGTCCTTAACTTGTACACTTCTTTCTCAGGGTCATCTCATGGTTGCAGAGAAGGTCCTCCTCACAGCTCCACCCTTTGTGTTCACATTCCAGGCAGGAGGATAAAGGGAGGAGTAAGGCAAAGGGGTCCTGGGCCCAGTAAAGCCAGTTCCTTTCAGTACTTTCCCCATAGATCCACCCAGTGATTTTTTCAGAAGACTTCTTTATTTATTTTTAGAGAGTGGGGAAGAGAGGGAGAAAGAGAGGGAGAGAATCATCAATGTGTGGTTGCCTCTTATGTGGTCTCCCCTGGGGACCCAGCCTACAACCCAGGCATGTGCCCTGACTGGGAATCAAACCAGGTTGACCCTTTGGTTCCCAGCCCGCACTCAATCCATTGAGCTACACAGGCCACCCAATCTTTTTTTTTTTTTAAATCTTACTGGCCACCTTAATCTTCAAGGCAGTCCAGGATATGCAACTTGCTGGTCTTAGTAGTATAGTAGTTTGATTCATAAGAAAGGGAGAGTAGATACTAAGTGAGCAACTAGCAATCTGCCACAATTTAGATAACTTATACATTTAAAAGTTCCAACATAAGTTGAAGCCCTCTCCTCCCTCCTTCGAAATAACAAAAATGAAATGAATTTGGTATATTATTCTCATGCATGTTTTCTATCTATATGTTTGTGTCCATGAATAATATGCCTGATTTTAATATGCTTTAAAACTGTATAATGGAGCATACTTCATGTATCCTGCATATTTGTTTTTTATTCAACATTGTTTAACCATATTGATACACATAGTTCTAGTTACATTTTAACTGCTAAATAGTATTTCGTCACATACCCATTTTCCTCTTGAGACACCTTTAAGTCGTTGCTCTTCTTTTGCCATTATAAACAATGCTGCAGTCTTTGTACATACCTCTGTATACATATGTGCAAGGGACTTTCTCCAGGGTATGTACCTAGAAATAGAACTACTGACTGATAGGGTAGTAGTGCTTTCTTCCCCTTTACTGCTAGATATGGCCAGGTTGCTCTCCAAAGTGGCTGTGCCAAATTATATTTGGGACATTATATAAATGTCTTACTTGTTTATTTCTTACACTTGTGTTTCTTGCCAGTCTGATGAGGGCAACTTCATTTCTCTGAATCTTACTGAGGTTGAGCGTATTTTTATCTGTTTATTGGCTGTTTGTGATTTGACCATTCATACCTTTTGGTCATTTTTTGTGTATGTTCTTGTTTTAATTTGGAGAAGTTTTTATACGTTCTGATACTAATTTTTTGTTGATTATTTCTGTCGTGGATCGTTTCCTTGAGTCTTTGGCTTATCATTTAACTCTGTGATGTCTTTGCTTGTATTAAAATTTTTAATTTTCAATTAACTGGAAATTATTCATTTTTTCTTTATGGTTTGTACATTTTGATTATTTAAGAAATTCTTCCCTACTCAAAGATATTTGCCTATCTTGTACTTAAAAATTTTAGAGATTTATGTCCATGAATCTTTAATCCACCTGGAATTGGTATTTTGTATGGTGTGAAGTAGAAATTTTATTATTCTTCCATATGGATAAACATTTTTTAAATAGCCCATCCTTTTCACACTGATTGGTAGTACCATGTCTGTCATATACTCATCTGGGTCTGACTCTGGATTCTCAGTTTCATCAGTCTTTTAATCTGTCTTTGCCCATTTATCACATTGACTTAGTTACAAACTTGACATATGGTAGACACAGTTCTTTCACCTTACTGTTCAAAATTATATTGGATTTCCTGGCTTTGCTCTTCCATGTGATTTTTAGGATCTGCTTTTAGTTCTATAAAACTTTATGTTCAATAAAAATTTACATTGAGATTTTGATTGGAACTGTTTTAAGGTAGATTAATATTGAGAGAATTTGCTTCTTTACTATAGGAAAAAAACTCTGTTGAATTTTGTATGTTAATCTTGTATCCAGCATCCTCACTAAAATTTCTCATTAGTTCTGATTCTTTATTTTATTGGATTTTCTGTTATTTCTTTCTTTTTCTTTCTGGTTCTTAAATTGTTTCTTTTTCTTGTTTTACTGTTCTGCATAAGACTTCGAATACAGTCTTGACAGGAAGGCATTTTCCCCCCCTTTTTTTTTAACTTTAAAGGGAATACTTTTGTCACCAGACTGAACCAGGATCCACCTGCCTGATGCACTGAGCTTGGAGGTTTGCAATGAAGAAATTAAAGCTACCTGGTATTGTATTTGCAGAGCACCAAGGAAGCTATTGCTTAAAACCCAAACTTCCTGATGGCTTTTAATCAAGGGTTTTTAAAGGCAAAGATTGAAAGTTAGGGGGAACAGGCTGGCATGTGAAAGCACTGGCAGTCCAGTTTTTGATTGGAGAGCTTTGGAACTTGGCCCTTTATGGTGAGGTGTAGTAAGGGGCTTTAGGACCATATCTTCCTGCATCAAGGACCCTTCACTTCTGAAAGGGTTCTGGAATTCAAGTTTCAGTCATGTCCTGGTTATTTGGTTCCATGACAGGGAGAGATGGAGTGGGGGCGGGGGGTGAATAGTGGCTAAACTTTGGTTCCTGAGACAGTTGGAGGTCAGCATTCTCTCCTCTGCCCATGCTTTGTTCACTTGAGGTTTTTTAGTCTGTTGCCTCTGAAAGGCAACTCAGTGTCTTGTTAGAAACAGGATAGGACTTTTGAACTGGTCCTGCAGTTACACTTCCAATGCGTCACCAGTGTGTATAATATTTTGTTTACTGTATATTGAAGGTATATATCTTTTATCAGGTTAACCAAGTCCATTCCAATTTCTAGTTTGCCAGGAATTCTTTTGTATAATTAAAATGATAATTTTGATTATCAGTAATGGGCCCTGGGTTGTACTATTTCACATAAAATTTAACTCCCTTGCAACTATGTATCACATCTTTATATTAATAAACTTTGCCTTACAAAGTTATAATTTTTGTTTTAATCAATTATTTTAAGAAATTAAAGAGAAAGACAACCCTTTATATTTATTCATATATTTAGTATTATTGAAATCTTCATTTCTTTTCACAGATCTGAATTTTCATCTGGTGTCATTTCCCTTCTGTCTGAATAACTTCCTTTAGCCTTTCTTTTAACACAGATCTGTGAGAGATTAGTTGTTTTGGCTTGCTTTACCTGAACATGTCTTTGTTTTAGGTAATGAGAAGTCAGCCATTTTTCTCTATATATTGTATGTTGTTTTTACAATTTTCTCTGTATCTTTAGCATTCAGCAATTTGAATAATGATGTGCTCTAGGTGTGATTATCTTTGTATTTATCTTGCTTAGGCTTCAGTGGACTATTAGATTTGCAATTTTATTTTTTTCTCAATTAATAGACATTTTCAGCTGTTATTTTTACATATACTTTTCTGCGTAAGTTTCTTTGTTCTCCTTTTGGGACTCCAGTTTTCTAAGTGTTAAACTTAATGGTATTGTACCATCACTCACTGAGGCTCTCTGTTCATTAAGAATTTTTTCTTTTCCATCAGATCTCTAGATTGGGTCATTTGTTTTTGATCAGTTTTTAAGTGTTCTGTAATCTGCTGTTAAACCTGCCAGGTGAATTTTCCACTTCAGACTGTGTATTTTTGTGTTGTGCCTGGTCCTATATGGTTCCTTTGTATAGTTTTTATTTGGCTGATGAGAGCTCCGACTCTTCCTCAGTAAAGTTCTCGAACACACATATAGTATATTGTATTTTGGCCAGAGTTTACAATCATTGTTCGTAGGTGGGTTAGTTTAGTGTAAGTTATTCCACCTTTGTGTAAGTCTCCCATGCTTTCACTTTTTAAAAAGACCGTTCTTTAGAATAAAATTGTAAGGTACAGAGATTTCCCATATACTTTTTGTCCCCACACATGCATAGCCACTGCCATTATAAGCATTACTCACCAGAGTGGCACTTTTTTTTTTTTTATCAAGGATAATCCTACAATGGCACATCATAATCACTCCAAGTCCATCATTTTCCCAAGGGTCTCTCTTGGTGTTGCACATTCATTGGGTTTAGACCAATGTATAATGACATACAGCCATCGTTATAATACCACACAGTGTATTTTCATGCTCTAAAAATCCTTTTTGCTTTGCTTGTTTATCCTGACGACTACCCCTGGCTACCATTGATCTTTTTATTGTCACCATAGTCTTGCCCATTCTAGAGCATCATATAGTTGGGATCATACAGTATGTAGCCTTTCCAGACTGGCTTCTTTTCACTTATGCATTTACAGTCCTATTGATTGGTTGCCTCCTGCATATGCCCCAACCGGGGACCGGACCCACAGCCCAGGCTTGTGTCCTGACCAGGAATTGAACTGGTGACCCTTTGTGGGATGACGCCCAACCAACTGAGCCACACTGATTAGGGCATAGCTCATTTCTTTTTAATGCTGAATAACAGTTCATTGTCTGTATGTACCACAGTCTATCTGTTCACTTACCGAAGGACTCCTTGGTTGCTTCCAAGCTTTGGCAGTAAGAATAAAGTTACTGTAAACATCCATGCGCAGGTTTTCATGTGGGCATAAGTTTGCAACTCCCTGGGGTAGATACCAAGGAGCATGTTGCTGGGTGGTATGGTAAGTGTATGTGTACATTCGTTAGAAACTGATGACCTGCCTTCTAAAGTGCCTGTACCGTTGTGTATTCTCACCAGCATGGATAAGAGTTCTGTCAGAGAAGACAGCTCCTCACAAGCTTTTGGTATTGTCACTGTTCCGGGTTGGCTATTCTGTTAGGTGTGTAATGGTATGTTATTGTTTTAATCTGCATTTTCTTGATGACATATGACACGGAGTATCTTTTCATATGCTTATTTGCCATCTGTGTGTTTTCCTTGATGAGGTTGATGTCACTTTTAACTTTTCTGAATCCTTATGTGTTTAGTGTTTATCTCATAAATAGCATATAGCTTTTATTTTAAAAGATTCAGTCTGACATTTTATCTTTTAATGGATACATTTAGTCTTTTTTTAGTTACTTACGTTTTGAAATTTAGTCCTCCCCTTTCTTCTTGTGCTTTCTATGAATATGGAGTTTTTCTGAGTTTCAGTTTCCTTCTCATTTTCTTTTGAATTGATTTTCTTATTCCTCCTTTTTTCAACTCCTTTTTTTTAATTAAGTAAAGACAATTTCACATTGGACATAAGTTTTTAACTCATTTCTTTACATTTAACTCAAATTTCATATTGTCTTTACTTAATTGGTTGTTACCTTTAATTTTTTAATAATATTTGATCTCCTGGCTGGTGTAGCTCAGTGGATTGAGCTCGGGCCTGCAAATCAAAGGATCGTGGTTCAATTCCCAGTCAGGGCACATGCCCGGGTTGTAGGCCAGCAGGGGATGCACGAGAGGCAACCACACATTGATGTTTCTCTCCCTCTCTCCTTCCCTTCCCCTCTAAAGATATGTAAATAAAATCTTTAAAAAAAAAACCTCTTTTAAAAAAATATTTGATCTTAAAAGGTCTAAAGTAAGTATTTCTACCCTATACCTAAACCCAGCAACCTTAAAATGTTTTAATTTCAATTACCTTTATTCCTTCTAACATGGTGTTTTCTGGTACTTTCATTCATTTAACAAATAATTTTTAAACTCTCCTGCCATGTGTCAGATACTATCGCAGGTGTTGTAATAGAATTAAACAAAGTAACGTCTCTGCACTCATGAAGCTTACAAGATAATAAACTGATTAACATACATTATGGTGTAAATTGGTGTTTGTTACTAGAATAGAAAGTAAACACTATGAAACTATAAAAAATGATGTTGCTGTGGAGATCCTATTTTGCTTACATTTTTGCTGTCTTCAGATAGTTCATAGGCTTTTAGGACTCAAGTATGAAAAATATAATTCCCATGCCGGAGGAGCTTGTAGCCCAACCAGAGAGTCCCAGGAGGAAGACACAGATATGGGAGCCATGGGCTCGTGGCAGGTGAAGCTTTACAACTGGCAAATTTCTGAGGGGGGTGTGTGAGTGTCGGGCGCCTGAAGCAGATCCAGGGCAGAGTGGGATGAGCTGGTAGAGAAGACTGGCGCCTGATCAGAGACGTTAAAGAACAGGAAGTGATCCTGGGAGCCAAGACAAGAAGAGTATATTTTATTTATAGTGTGCATATTTCAAAAATAATTTAGTAGGCTGAGAAATCAAGTAGAAAGAGCCTGAGAAAGAGATTGGTGTTGGCAGGTGGGACATCACAGTGACTTGATCAACAGACGGTTTCCGTGAAGTGAAACCAGACTACACTGGGTTGAGGAGTTGAGACATTACAGACAGAGAATAAGACTGCTTGTTCAGAAGGTGGTATAAGAAAGAGGAGAGTGATAATTTGAGGGGAAGAGGGCAGCATTAGAACTCAGGGCTAAAGTTGGTGTTTTTGAAAAAAATACAGAACAAAACCTTGGAGACGTGGGGGTTCTGTGCCCAGAAAATAGCACAGGTCCCTGGCCTTAGGGAGGTTCCTGCCTGATGCTTTTCTTGCCAGAAACTGCTCCCCAGGATCCCTGAGTCTTCCGGTGTGGATGGTGGCAGTATATTTCCTAGTGTCTGAATACTGAAACCACAGTATTCTGTTGTGATGATTTGGCATTTATATTGAAGCGATAAAAGTAAAAACATGGGTTAACTTCCAGTGACCATTGCTCTTCAAACTCCTTAGGCCCATAGTCAAGATTCGCCCTGTTCTGAACTCACCCCCTCAGCCGTGTCTCTCAGGTTTTCTGTTTGCCATCTCTCAGTAGTCCCTGCACTTCCCTGCCTCCTTGTTTCAGCTCACACAGTTCTGTCCACTTGAAATGCCCTTTTCCCTTTTTATAACTCAAATGAGTTCCCTGCCACCTTCTCTCCTCTGTGCACACAGCTTCTTACAACTTGGCACTTGGTGCAAAGATGCAAAAGCACTTTTTAAATTGTGAAGTGCCACACAAACTTGCCTTGTCATCTCTCCCCTAAACTGCAGGCTTGTTGAGGACAGGGACCCAGGTCTGTTTCATATTTATGTACATCAGATTACTTGGCATAGTGTCTTGCACGTGTTTGATATTTAAAGTTTGAATGAAGTAAGGATATGTGATTGTGATAGATTAATGCTGTGTCTGAGATGGGCATGTTACATGCCAAGTCCTAGTTTGTAGCTATTAAATTTTCATTGAAATTCTGCTTCTTTGCATATTTCCTCTAAAAGTAGACTCCTTAATTTGGATTCTTCTCTGATTACAAATCATTTTTTTTCTTCAGAGTACATGGCTATCTAAATCAGTAAATGGTAGGTTGCAGAGTGGTGTATTGGGATGCTTTTGACCACAGTAGCAGAATTAACTAGTTAAACAATGCAGGCTGTCTCAACTCACCCAACAAGAAGTACAGACAATAGGAGATTTCAGGGTTTGTCTGCTCAGTGACTCCATGATTCCATCAGCCCCATGTGCTTTCCACGTTTCCAGGTGGCCATCCTTAGCACGTTAGTTTCTCTCATGGCTTCAGGGTGGCTGCAGCACCCTGTATCCCACACAAACAATATCCAGAGGTGGAAAAGTCTAGTTCCTTCTTCCACATCTCTCTGAGGGAGCATAACTTTTCCTGGATGCTTCCCAACAGACATCCCCTTAGGTCGTCTATTGGTTGAAAATTTGGTCATGTGCCACTGGCGAGAAGAATGATCATTTGAGTTCATTTGGAGGTCTAATGCCTTGAAAAGCATAGGGTGGGATAAGGACCAAACACTGTGTGCCACACCTGCTATTTACATGTCTTTGGCTTACTAATCTGACAAGTTAATATCCTCATAGATTTGTAAGAGGAGGCTCAATTGCCATTGAGCTTGGTGTTGGTTCCGATAATACTTTATTCATTGACTCACTCATTCATAAATAGACATGAACTGAACACGTGATGTGCCAGGTACCGCGTGCAGCATTGGGCAGTGACAGCTAACCTATAGTCCAGTGGAGTAGGGGGCTGAGGTAAGGGGGGAGGATAGAGTTATTTTGTAAAATCTGATTATAGGAAATTTATTTTTCAACAGGAGACGTGGGACATATGAATTTGAGATATGAGTTCATTTGAAAAACCTCTTTGGGGTAAGTTGATAGCCAGGAATGAATGACTTCAGGGTTCTACTTCTTTTTACATTGGGGTTTGTTCTTACAGCTCCAGAGGTTTCGAATTTTTGTTGATTGGACTTTATGCCTCATGTACACACAAGAAAATGGACTTGTCCTAAAATTCCATTTTAGTAATTTGAGAAATTCAACTACCAAGCATATAGCCCAGTACTAATTAATTAGTGCATTTACTTCTCATTACAGAGGTTAATTTGAAGGTTAAATGAAGAACAGGTTTAGAAATAAAGAAACACTGGTTATATAGGGTTTGACCTGCTTGACTTCACCCAATAATCCTGTCGCGTGAACTAGTGATCACTCACAGAGCCAGTGTTGAAGACACGTGGTTAAAGTTTGTCTCTGACCGTCTCTCTTCAGTACTCCAGATGGTTGGTTGAGTTCTCACTGCATCAGTACAAATATAAAAGGTTCCCAAATTTTTATTTCATGTAGGAAAGCACCTCTAGAAAGACATTTAATATTACTGTGTACTATGGCACCTGAGTGTGTTGTGCATTACCCATTTAATTTTGTGTAATGGGACTGACTACAAGGTGGGCAGGTTTTTTTCATTTAGAGGAATAAAGAGGCCCGCGTTTATAGGATCATGTAACTAATATGTGTTGGAATTGAAATTTGAATCCAAATTTTAATTTCAGCATTTGACTGAATAGATGCCCACTTCTGTTTCTATATGTTGTTTGTGTAGACACTTCCCAAGGTTGAGCCCTCAGGTTCAGTGATTGGCTCTAGTCATAATAATGGCTAAGATTTATTACATCGAAAGGAAGCAAAGCAGTATTTAACAAAGGAAAAAGGGGTGGGGGTGAAGACTGGAGGAAAGCAGGCACAAGCTTCCAAAGAGTCCTCTCCCAGTGGAGTCACTCGGGATGTGCTCTTGTCCTCCAGCCATGAATTGTGACAGCACGTGTGAAGTGTCATCAGCTAGGGAGAGTTATCAGACTCCTTGCCAGTGTTTTTATTAGGGTTCGTGATGGAGGAGGCATCCTCTGCCTAACGTGTACAAAAATTTCAGGCTCCAAGAAGGAAAGCTGGTGTTTTGCATAAATTATACTGTTTGCACAGACAGTTTAGGCACAATGAGGCACACATCATTTAGGGTAAGTTTTATATCAGTTTTGGGAACTGTTGATTATTCAAGTTCCCAGATGCCAGCCAGGGGCCAACCTTGCAACCAAGTCTTTCTGAGGATATCAGTCTCAGGTCTACTGTGTTAACTTTTATTTTAAGAGAGAGAGATCAGTTTGTTGTTCCACTTATTTATGCCTTCAATGGTTAATTCTTGTATGTGCTCTGACTGGGGATCGAACGTGCAACCTTGGCAAATCGGGACAACGCTCTACCCAATTGAGATACGCAGCCAGGGCCTGTGTTAACTTTTATCCTGTATACTGATTTATTCATTTAAAGAGATTATGATTATGATCATTTAGCTTCTGAAAAATGAGAGAAGTGGGTAATGGCCAACAAAATTCTTTTTTAAAAAAAAGATTTTATTTATTTATCTTTAGAGGGAAAGGGAAGGAAAGAGAGAGAGAAATATCAATGTGTGGTTGCCTTTCATGTGTCCTGGGAACTGGCCCGCAACTGAGGCATGTGCCCTGACTGGGAATCTGACCGCGGTTGTTTGGTTCGCAGGCCCGCGTTCAATCCACTGAGCTACACCAGCCAGGGCCAACAAAATTCCTTAATGGTGTTTGTTTAGCGGATCCCATGATTGCCCACTAGTTTGATTTGCTGGAAGGACTCACACAACTCAGCGTAATGTACTGAAACTTAAGGTTTATTACAGCAAAGCTTACAATGCAAGAACAGCAGGAAAAAGATATGTATAGGTGAATGCTAGAGAAATCTAGCATAGACTTCTAAGTCTTTCCACTACGAGAATTACATGGACCAAATTTCCTCTCTAGCTGTGAATGATAGAGACACGTACAAGATGTCTCTCTCTATAGAAGCACATGAGTGTTTATAGGAAGCTGGTCACATAGGCACATTTCTGCCATATGGCCAGCCCCGGTAACTGAAACTTAGAACCCAGATCAGATGCCAGGTATACATCATAAGTCTTCATGATTACGTTAAACAATGCTAACATCCTGGTCCATCCTGACCCACTGCCTCTGATATCCTTAACCGGTGACTGTGAACATTTCAGGAGTTTAGTTCTCAGAGTTTGGGCGGGGAGGGAGGGGGGGTTGCTATGGCTCCAGGCATTCCCCCAGAGATTAGCAAGGACTGAGTAAGAGACCTGCTGTCTTAACTCTTCCTCACAGTATCCTACATGAAATAATGTTGCATGCACTCAGTGTAATATTTAGCGCTGATATATTCTTTAGAATATGATATTCTAAACTTAGAAAAATAATTGATAGTAGAAATAGTTGACAAATTTCACTTCTCTAAAGGGGGAGTTTGTAGGTTATTTTCTTTTAGGGATTTATATAATGGTGACTTTGGGATTTCCCAGTTTTGTCCAAAACTGTTTGTGTTCTATCCAGGTATATGTTATGTTAAGGAACCAAACAGAAATGTGAACTTAAAACAGATCAAGATATTAGAATTAACCTTCACTTCATGAAGGCCTTCCTTGTGAGGGACTTTCAAACAGAATGGAATCTCTTTTTTACAGAATTTGCAGATTTACAGATATACCAGTTTTGCAAAAAGAAAATAACCCATAGTTTAAAAATTGCCTGATTTCAGGATTTGAAACCAATTTCTACCACTTTACTTTGCCATTTGAAACCTGCTTTATGTTAGACAAAAAAGGAAGATGAAGTATGTGGGAAAAGGTCCGTGCTTGAAAATGAGAAGCTCGGTGTTAATAAAGTCAAATAGGGTTCCTTATTGCAGAACTGCACAGAAACTTCACTGCGATAACGTACAGTGTGAACCTTCCAAGGCAGAGAGCGCGTGTGACATCCCCCTAACTTATTTCAGCACGACTTTCTTCAGTGAGGACACCCAGGTGTGGGTCCTGCAGTGAACAGTGCTAAGAAGATGGAGGGACAAGGGGAAGCCATAAAGGGTTTTAGGTAGAGGAGAGACAGAAAACAACCATAGAAAAAAATTTACTTTACAGAAAACCTTGCACAAAGTTTAGTATCTATAGTGCCTTCTGATAAAACCTACTTTAGAAACTTCCCTATCTGGATGTCTTCTTCCTGCCAAGTTTCCTGAATTGATATTTCTCTCAGAATGTGAATGGCGTGTCTTGGACTGGTGATTGATAGTGTGATAAGAGCTTCTGTCGTGTGAATCATTGGCTTTATGCTTGTGCCATGCACAGTATCTGACATGCTATCAAGAACATAGTTGGCCAGGACTCAAGTACGTAATCCAGAGAGACTGTAATTAGTTGTGACTCCAAAGTACTGAAGCTTTTTTTAAGGAATACAATATAATAGACATAGAAGTTATTTTGTAAATAATGTTGTTTTGAAAAACATTTTTTGAACTTAACTATTAAGATTGAGTTTAATTTCTTCCTTATTACCAGTTCTTTAAAAATGATCCTTCTGATTTTTTTTTCTCAGAATAGTAGAATTGTCCACCATCCTCATAGCAGACAGTTTCAACTACTAATTTCTTTTGCAGTGGTCATTTTTAAATGGTCATTATTGCTAAGGAAGGCAAGTAGGTCAAGAGTAGCCAAGGCATTCCTCAAGAAGTAGAGAAAGATGAAAAGGCTTGCTTTACCATATATCAAGAATTATCATAAAGCTATAATAATTGACCTCAATGTGGTGTGGAGATAGATAGACGTGTGGAACTGAATATAGAATCCTGGAAACCCCGTTCGTGATGAAGCTGGCATTGCATACCATTAGGGAAAGGATGAACTTTCCGTAAATGGTACTGCAACAGTGGTTATCCACATGGGAGAATGACGTTGAATTTCTACTTAAAGCTGAAGCGTAAAACCTTAAAGTAGTTTCTAGACAGAGAAAGATTTAAAACTTAGAAAATGTGAACCATAAAGGACAGCTCTGATTAGGAAGAGAAGCTTAAATTGGGAAAAGATAGTTGTACTAATACAAGATTATAATCCAGATTGTAGAGAAAGCTTTACAAACTAATAGGGAAAAGACAAAACAACCCCCACCCAGTAGAAAAGTGAACTAGACTTAAATAAGCAGAATAAATAGAATGGCCAGGAAAGTCAGAGATGGTGGCGAAATGAAAATTAAAGTGCATTGAGGGGAGGCTGGAGTGTAAAGGGATAGAGCTCAAAGAAGAAGAAGAAGAAAAACCTCATGATTGAGCATGGTGGAGCCTACAAAACAGTATGATTGCTTGGTGAGGGTACATGGTGATGGACAGAGACTTGGGTTTGTGAATACACAATAAAGTATACAGATGATGTGTCATAGAATTGTGCACCTGAAACCTGTATAATTTTGTAACCAGTGTCACCCCCAATAAATTCAATAAAAAGGGAGAAAAATTAAAAATACATGAAGATACGAATTACACACCCACCAGATTGTTGGCGGGGGGGAGTTTGACATCATTAAGTGTTGCCACTGCTATAACACATCCAGAGCTCTCATTTTGCATTTTGTTTTACTTCAACCACCTGGGAAAACAAATTGGTCATAATTAGTCATGTTTAAAATATGCATACCCTATGACCTAATAACCCTGAGGATATACTCTAAATCAGGGCTCAGCGTTAAGGTTTTTTAACATTTTTTAAATGGTTAAAAAATTAAAGTAATATTTTATTAATTTGTCATATAAAAATTATGTGACAATCAAATTTCAGAGCCTATAAATAAAGTTCTGTTGAAATTTATGCTGATTATGTGGTACCAGAGTTCAGTGGTTGCAACAGACATGCCCCACAGAGCCTAAAATATTTACCATCTGACCTTTCCCAGAAGATATTTACTGGCCCCTGACATAAATAAATATACAGTTATACCTCGGTACTCATCAGCTTCAGAACTGGTCAAGCCCCGTACTCGTTGCATTTTGACAAGAAAAAAATGTTTCAGCACTCTGTGCTTGCTCGGGACTTATGGCACTTACTAGAACTTGCATGATTCAGTTTTGGTATTCATCAGTTTCAGCACTCTTCTCGAGTCCCAGAACAAATTAACAATGAGTACCAAGGTACCACTGTATTTGCACGTGTACCAGGAGGTATGTTCAGGAATATTCACAGCAGTACTGCTTGTAATAACAGAAGCCTATAAAGAACCAAATATCCATTAAGAGTAGAATGGATAAACGGTGGTATGCTTAGCCAATGGAATACTATTCGGTAGTGAAAATGAATTAACTACAACTATATGCAATATATGGATGGATCTCAGGGACACAGTGTTAGGGGAAAAAAGCAAGTGTCAGATTTTTGTATTTATAAGCACTTCAGAAACAAATGTAAACAAGGCGTTGTTAAGGATACCAGTGAGGTAAAACCATCAGGAAAAAGTAGAGTAAATTCAGAATAGAGGTTGCCATTGGAGAGCTGGGGAAGAAATGGATTGGGGAGGGAACATGAAAGGTAATGTTCTTTATTTTTCACTGGGAGGTAGATATGTGTTGTGTTGCGCTCCTTTATTTCTTTTCCTTTTAAAAAAAGATTTCATTTATTTTTAGAGAGTGGGGAGAGAAACATCAGTGTGTGGTTGCCTCTGATGTGCCCCCTACTGAGTACCTGGCCCACAACCAGGCATGTGCCCTGACTGGGAATCGAACCAGTGACCCTTTGGTTCACAGGCCTTCATTTAGTCTACTGAGCCACACCAGTCAGGACTGATCCTTTATTTCTATGGTGAGTTTTATACATATGATATTTGATATGTTTTGTAGTTTGGGGCATAAAAAGTACCCCAAAGTAATGTAGTCTGACTTATGTATAATTGCTTATGACTAATAGAAGGGAGTCTCATCAGTGGACCAGAACCTACTTAATTTCACAACACAGGAGCCAAACACAAGGCCTAAGGGCTGAATCCAGCCCTCCACACCTTGTTTAATCCTGCCCAGCACCTTATTTCTACCCGGTGACAGCACTGAGCTTCTTACCCCTAGTTAAGGAGTAGTTACATTTATACAGTCCTAAAATTACATTCAGCCCTTTAAAGGCAACCATGAGGCTGATGTAGCCCCTGGTGAAAATGAGTTTGACACCCCTGACCTACAAGTTCCACTTCCCACCCCTGCCGTCCCAGGCATTCTGGTCGTCTCAGGAACCCAATGAAAACTCTCTTATGCAGAAAAGGGGATTAATAGGGGGATTCCTGGGTGCTCACAAAAGCCAAGAAAGAGGGATTTGGTCACCATCAGGACCCTCTGCCTCTTGTTCTGTATGTCTCTGCTTGTCCTAAGTCTCTTGGACTTCAGGTGGGCTTTGTGTGTCAGGCAGTGTTGGGACTGCAGTGCTAATGCGCAGGCCTCCAGCTCTGTGACTCAAGAAACCATGGGATGAGGTCCTATGTTTGGCCTGGCCGGGCCATCTGACTGTGCTATGGCTGGGGGGCTGAGTCTCTTACCAGAAGAGCCCTTTGGGGAGGGCAGGGAGAGCAAAAGTCCAAATCATGAGGCAGGAAGCCACCTTAGTTTGTCTCCATTTTATGTCTATTCTTTAAACGTAACACACTATGTGGCATTTTCACATAGCTTTATGAATATCAGGGCTATTCTGAAGGGACCATTAAGACATTTGGTACTACCTAAGACATGATGTTCAGATGTTGGGGTAGGAAGAGGGTTAGAAAGGTCCATTGAGCGTATTACTTTAAGAAATGAAAATATAGCATTACCATGAAGATCTCCCTCCTCCACTAACCGTTTATGGTCACACCTATCCTTTTTCCTCCTGATAAGTACATTTAAGACAAAAAATGAGGCAAAGTACATATCACAGATTTGCATTAAAACGTAACATTTCTACAATCTATTCTGAATGAAAGAACACTTAACTCAGCGGTAGTAGCAGTGTTTAACTATTAGGGTTCATAGATGATTTTGCATCTTCAGTGCTTGCCAAGTTCTTTGCACTGAGCGTATATAATTGTACTTTATAACTGGAAAAAATATATAAACTTTTAAAGGTATTGCTAGAAATTAAGTCAGCTTATTACTTTAGAAAGTGACATTCCACTTAGGATACCAAACATTGAATGCTCTGCATTGAAATATTTGAGCCAATAAATTTTATAGGCGTCAATACCATTAGTATCCCAAATGATAAGCCTGTTCCCCTAACCTCTGAACTGAGGGTTACACTTGAGAAATAGAGTTAGAGAAGACCCACATTTATATGGAATGTGAACATCATTTCGTGCAGGGGTTTTACATTGGTTTTTATTAAATTTTTGTCATTAACTTGGGTAGAATAAGAATATACTAATACCTGAAAATTGGGTTTTGCTAGTAAATGAGTCTTCTCAGTGCTAAAATTTAATAATCACTTGACCCAAAGGCAGTGGCAGGAATTTATGGAGAGCCTTGGCTAGAAGTATGAAGGGTAGGAGAAAATAATTAGCCCTAGAAAATGCTGATCACTCCTTGGAAAAACTTGGCATATCACATGTAAGTTTCAGAAGTTTACTGATTTAATTGATCACTGTATTTTGACATTAATTCTGACTTTTATAACAAAATAAACAGTTAAATGCATTTCAAATGGAAGCTTTAAATCTGTTGTAGTTGTGACAAAACAAAACTTTTAGTGACTTCCAAGATAAATTGTAGAATGTGTCGTTTGAGAAAATATACAATTTTCCCCATCCCCATATTTATCTCTTTTTTTTTTGGTATATCGAGATTGAATTTATATACTGTAAAATTCCGAGTTTTTGGTATAATTTTCTGTGTTTGGACAAATGGACATAGTCATACCAAGACAAACAAGATATGGAATGTTTTCATTATCACAAATTTCTTCATGACTCTAAGAGTACAATCTCCTGCTTTCTCCCCAGCCCCAGGTAACTACTGATCTGATTGGTGTTTGCATAGCTTTGCTTTTCCAGGATGTCATACAAATGGAATCATATAATGTGGTATGCAGCCCTTTGTGACTGAGTACTTTCACTTTTGAGATTCATCTATATTATTGCATGCCAATCAAGAGTTTGTTCTTGTCCTGGCTGGTGTAGCTCAGTGGATTGAGCATGGGCCCGTGAAGCAAAGGGTCAACAGTTCGATTCCCAGTCAGGGCACATGCCTGGGTTGCAAGCCAGGTCCCTTGTAGGGTCCCTTGTAGGGGACACATGAGAGGCAACCGTACATTGATGTTTCTCTCCCACTCTTTCTCCTTCCTTTCCTTCTCTCTAAAAATAAATAAATAAAATGTTGTTTTTTTTTTAAGGAGTTTGTTCTTTTTAATTGCTGGTTTGCCAGGTAGTATTTCACTGTATAGATACACCACAATTTGTTTGTCCGTTCAAATGATAGGCATTTGGAATATTTCCACATATTAAAGATTATGATTAAGCTGCTATAAAGAGTTGTGTGGGTCTTTGTGTAGACACATATTTTTCTTTCTTTTCAACAAAAGATAGGAATGGGATTGCTGGTTTCTCAGGGAAGAAGCTGCCAGACTTTTCCGGGTTGGCTGTGTCGATTTGCATTCGTGCTGCAGTGTATTAGAGCTCCTGTTGCACCAGTTCCTTGTCAGCACTTGATATTTTTCTTTTCCTTTTAGGTATTTATATCAGTGCATGGTGGTGTTTCATGGTGGCTCTAATTTGCAGTTTTGAATAGTTAATGATTTTGAACGTTTTGTGGGCTCATTTTCCATTTGCATTGCTCTTTTGGTTCAAACTTTTTTCCCATTTTATTGGATTATTTTTATATTAAAAGTTCTTTATGTACTTTAAATATGTCATTTATTAGATATGTACTTTGTAAATATTTTCTTTAAAACTGTTACGAAATTTTTATATTCATAACAGTGCCCTTTGAAGAGCAGAAGCTTTTAATTATATAAGCACCTTATTTATCTTCCTTCCTTCCCTCCATTGCTGAAAAGTGAAGTTCCTGTCACATCCAAGAAATCGTCAGGAAAGGACTTGCGGCTCCTAACATTAAAGCCCCCCAACCCTCCCCTGACCCTCAGTCTGCTTTAATTGAACAGACGGATATTTTTCACATGATCAAGTGAGGAAACGTGACTAATACCAGTGTCATTACGGTTTTACCTTTAACTGAACTTTGATATATCCTCAGCATACGTGAGACAAGGTGGAGAGAGCATCTGTCTCCATACCCCTGTAACCTGCCGGGCGTCTCAGGATTTCTTAGTCTGTGAGTTGCCTCACAGAAGTTCAGGCCAAGGACACCACAGTGGATATGTGGTCTTTGCAACATCCATGAAATCACTAATATACTGCAGCACCACTGAGATCTCAGAAACTAAACGGTGTGGAACTCAATTTATCTTCCTCAGGGATTAAGAGTGGAGTTGAGCCTGCCAGGATTCAGGCCTCTGGTTCCGTGGAGTCTAGGTACTAAAGACCTGGGGCCGAGCTGTCCCCCCAGCTACAATCATGCAAGCTGTGTATGGCAGAAAGATGCTATAATTAAAGTCACAAAATGTTAAAAAATAATAATAATAAAATAAAGGCCATTTTATCAATCTTTTTACAATTAGTTGGGTTTTTTCCTAACTAAGGAATGTTTGCCCAACCCAAAGTCTCTAAAGTTTTTGCTATCTCCTTTACTTTTTCCTGTACACCTCCTGCGTCCCCCTTACCCTCCTCTCTCAAACACCCATGCCCCCACTGCATTTCACCTTCAACTTTAGAATCTTAGAAAAATTAAATAGGAGTGGGTGCAGAGTATAAAGGTTTACATTTAAGTATTCTGGCCTGTAAGCATTTTTTTAAAAAAAAAAAAAGCACATAGCAGATTTTAGAGAAGCAAAGAAAGCCTCATTTGAATCCCAGATATTGTACTGGCCATCAGTCTGTTTGGTTTGCCTGTGATCTCGAGGAAGCTTTCCCGTGAAGTAGCTCTGAATAAAAATCTATACATACCCAGCTTCTCTGCAGAGAGCTGTTGCACCGTGCCCCTGTGCACTCTGATTTGAGCCTCCCTTTACCCCCGTTACCATAGTTATCAGCAGTTGCTCATCGTGTATGACACAATGTCAGATTCTGAGTAAGTTTGATTTTGAAGCAGAAGTGTGATAGTAGCATCGCTGTTCTCACTGTGCAGTCAGAGTATAGGTTTGATGAAGGGGGATATAGGCGAGAGATCAAAGTGCCCAGAGAGATGAGCATAAATAATACTTGAGATTTTAAGTATCCCTTAGTATTTCTTGTTTAATCCTCACCAGAGGACATGCTCATTGACTTCAGAGAGCTAGAGAAAGAGGGAAACATTTATGTGAGAAACATCAGTTGGTTGCCTCTGACACTTGCTCTGACCTGAGTCGGAAATTGAATCTGCACCCTTTTTGGGGCACGACAGCACTCCAACCAACTGAGCAACCTGGCCAGGGCTCCCTTAGTATTTTGGGGAGTGTTTTCCACATTGCTATCTACCAACCTTGGGGTGTTGGCAATAAGTGTTACGTCTTTATGTGTGTGGTTAGACCATCATCATTTACAAAGTGATCCCACTGATACTTCACGTACCCACCTGGCACCACATTTAGTTTTTACAATATTATTGACTATAGTCTCTATGCCGTAGTTTACATCCCGTGACTGTTTTGTAACCACCAATTGTATTGAATCCTTTCACCCTTATCACCCAGCCTCTGAACCCCTCTCCCCTCTGGCAACCATCAGTTTGGTTTTTGTATCTATGAGTCTGTTCTGTTTGTTCATTTCTTTTATTCTTTAGATTCTGTATTTAAGTGAAATCATGTTATTTGTCTTTCTCTGATTTATTTCACTTAGCATAATACCCTCTGGGTCCAGTCGTAGTGTGACAAATGGTAACATTTCATTTTTTATGGCTGAGTCATATTCCATTGTATATATGTACCACAGCCTTTTTATCCACTTGTCTGCTGATGGGCACTTGGGTTGCTTTCATGTCTTGGCTCTTCAAAATAACACTGCAGTGAACGTAGGGGTGTATACCTCTTGATTTAGTCGTCTGGGTTTCTCCAAATATGTACCCAGAAGTGGAAGTGCTGGGTCATAAAGCAGTTACATTTTTAATTTTTTGAGGAACTTCCATACTATTTCCCATAGTGGTGGTGCCAGTTTGCAGTCCCACCAACAGTGCATGAGGGTTCCCATTTCTCCACTTTGACTTTTTTGTAGATAAATTCTCTGGCCTGTTCTGAATTGTTCAGGTAAACACATCAGTGCTGCCTGCCATGGAACTTGCTACATAAAGTTGCCCTTGTAAGGGGCTGCAGTGTTGAACATCAGCAAGGTCCTTCCAGGCATATGCTTGTGTGGCTTCCATGTTGGTCGTATGTGCAGAGCGTGTGTTTCCTCTGTCCACCTCCTCTGAATTAGTACCTCATCTGAATGCGCTTGGCCAGTCTTCTCCTAATCAGCAGTGACACAGGCCTTTGAGCCTTGCACTCAGCTGATCAGTGGATGAGTTCGTGAGGACTCCCAGACTGCCCCAGAGTTTCCCAAGATAAACTCCTATGCCAGAAATGTTTCTAGTCAAACTATCCCAAATGACTTTGCAAATTCGGTGATAGTTCCTCAAGTCATTTTCTCATTATTTTAACAGATGGAGGTGTGGGATGTGGGTGGGAAATAGAAACTAAAGATCAGTGAAGTCTGTAAAATTACTGTCAGAGCCAACACTGGGTCTCAGATCTTATGATACCCTTTTTATTTCCAATATAATTTCCATGAGTCTGTTTCTGAATGGCTGGTGACTGTAGCATTTTTGGAATGGGATTAGGTGAGACAGAGGGACAAGAATTATCCCAATAAACTGCTATAATACACATGCCTAGGAGAACTGATATTAATCTTTGGGCCTTGGGCCCTGGCTGGTGCGGCTCAGTGAACTGAGTGCTGGCCTGTGAACCAAACATTCACCAGTCCAATTCCCGGTCTAGGGTACATCCCTGGTTGTGGGCCAGGTCCATGGTAGCAGACAACCACACAGTGATGTTTCTCTTCCTCTCTTTCTCCCTTCCCCTCTCTAAAAATAAGTAAATCTTTAAAAAAAGTCTTTGGGCCTTGGGAACTGAATGTGAGTGATTGAAAGGGACTGGGGATCACTGGTTTCTTAAACTCCTGTGGCAGTCACTGGCTTGGCTCTGCCTTAGCATTTACTACAGTTGTTGACTAGAAGGCAGTTAAGTCCCATGTGTTTGATGGATAGGAGATAGTAGCTTGCCGTTGTTTTAATTTGCATTTTCCTAATTACAGTGAGTTGAGCACTTTTCTACATGTTTACTGGCTAGTGAGGTTTTTCTGCCAAGTGTCTAGTATTATTATTACTTATTTTCCTGTTGGGTTGTTATATATTGATTTGTAGGAATTATTTGTATATTCTTCAATATTATTATTTTTTATGTATTTTACAAATATTTTTCTAAGTCTGATTTATAAACATATTCTCCATAGTAAAATTTCATAGGTATATTACTCTTATGATTTTCTATATTCTGAATTTTTTAATTAATTTTATTTTTTTCTTTTTCTCTCTATAGGTTATGAATGTGATTTCTGATGAAACTGGATTGGAAATATTTTCATGATCTTTGTATATTTATATATATATATTTTAAAATTTTGCATTTGACTTAAAGTGCCATGAGAAAATTTGCATATTGCAAGGTGGTCCTAGCCACCTCCTTGATTTGGGTACTCTTGGACATGTTCCTGCTGCTCTACTTCAGTGAATGCAACAAATGTGATGAAAAAAAGGAGAGAGGACTTCCTGCTGGGGATGGTGAGTGACACTGTATAATAAAACAATCAATTTGATAAGCGTTTCACTGGGTTTGTTGTTGTTACTGTCGTTAACTAATTTGAATAGTTATAAAATTTTAACATTTCTAAGTTAATAGTAATTCCTGCTTTCCTATAGATGATGATCACATTTCCAGTAATTCTCTAGTGGGTTCTTCCACACAGTTTAAAATTATTAAAGTATTATGTATAGAATTGCTAAATTCAATTTTTGTGTTCAGTGTTAAGTGTAGTTAATTTTCCAGAATTTATATTACATTACCAAAAGTATACGATATCTCATAATTGGAACTATCAAAAGTGTACAGATTGGTCCAACGCCGTAATGCCGAGTGAAGCATTAAAATTGTATTATCAGGTATCAAAAGATGTTTCTCCTACCTTCCCATCTTGGTCCCAAGGGAACAAGTCATGGATAGATGTGACCTGGAGAATTCTCTTGATGAAAGGAGGAATAATAATGCTGTACCAAGCTCCAGGTAACACTTTTAGGGAGGGCGTTTAAGAAAATAAGGCTACAGAATAAGGGCTGCAGTGAGAACACTACAGTATCTGCCGTGGAAGAGACAGGAAACACAAATGCGAAGGATCTAGGCAAGACGTGCTGG
The DNA here is from genome assembly GCA_004027735.1 of Carollia perspicillata. NCBI lineage: Eukaryota > Metazoa > Chordata > Mammalia > Chiroptera > Phyllostomidae > Carollia > Carollia perspicillata. Next base: position 39,133 of record PVKM010004591.1, read on the forward strand.
CACTTCTGGCAGAGGACACTAGAAAAGCTCAGTTTAAACGCCTTGTGTTTAGCAAACAAATGCTGCCTTTATTTATTGATCTTTTAAATAATGAAAATGACTTTGCATTGTGAGTCAGTAATTCAGCTATTCTTGGCTCTGAACTTTGATTAGTTACAGAATATCTGGCTCTACAGTAATTCTATTTTTAGGAATTATATATAAATGATTACTATTTTAACATAAGTTTTATTTGAGTAGCCACATTTAAATATCCCTAAAATTTATAATCTAAAATTATTTATTTGTATTGGTAAGTGTGCTTGCTTACTGTAATATTTATAGATGGAATTGTATAGCCAGTTCTGTTTATTTCATTTTCGGACATTTGCCTAAAAATAGGATCAGTCACCAGCAATGGACTCTAGTAATTAATACCTAGGCTAACCCCTAACTTTTAAATTTCACTTTCCCCATAAGTTTTAATAAAGTACATTTTTATTCTAAGTCATCCTGTTTGCTGACTTTCCTGGTTTACTTTGTGGTCCTGTTGTTTAGTAACTTCGTTGAATGACAAAGTGCTGCTTCCTGAACTATAACTCCCTGTCTCCATTTAAATCAAAGGTCAGGTATTACCACTCACCAGGAAGAGACTAGGATATTTTTTCTCTAAGAGAACAGATTAACTTTCTCCTCACCTCACCTTAATTCACTGTTATTTATAGTGGGAGTTCATGGTGTTCTATCTTACATTTGAAGGGATGGAAATAAGAAAGAATGGGACCTGCAGTGCATGAAGATCCACTTGGTAAATGTTTTAAAACTGATTTGTGCTGGGCACGTAATAAGTGCTAATAATAGACCCCTATTCAACAGTAACAACAAAAAGACAAAATTTCTCCCTTTGGGGAACTTGCAGTCCAATAGGAGAGAGAATAGTAGTGAAATACTGACATAAATAGCATAGTAGAGATGTGCATAAAAGCAGAAAGGAAGGAATGGAATGCCTTGGGGCATCTGGGAAGGTGCAGAACAGAAATTTGCTGAAGCTGAGTAATATCAGGTTGAACAGATGTTCATTAGGTTTGATGGGCAAGCAGAACACCTTTCAAGCAAAGGAAAGAAGCATGTGCAAGATAAGCAAGTGTGAGAACAGAGCTGATGGATAGGAGAATGTGAAGAAAGTGCAGGTGAACTTGAAAGGTTAGCAAGCCGTATCACAAAAGGTCTTTATGGCATGGTAAGGGTTTTAGACTTTATCTTGTAGGCCTTGGAATGCCATTGAAGGATCTTAAACAATGGAGTAAATAACCTGATGGGATCTGGACTTTCAGAAGTAGTTTGGTGGTCATGTGACTGATGTACTAGAAGAGAATGAGATAGCAGAGATCGATTGTGAGGTAGTTGTGAAAATTTGGAGAAGTTCTTGGCACCTGCACTGAAATGACACTAGAGGTAGAAAGGAAATAAAATATATGAAAAGCATGTAAATAGTGGTATTTTTTACAAAATGTAGTGAGTCATTGAATATAGGTCCAAGATGACTCTTAAGTCTCCCTGTTTGGATGACTTTATATGAGGTGGGGACCCCCAGAGGCTCAGAAGCTTTGATGACAAGGTGGCTGGATATGTTGGGTTTGGAATATTTCACCCTGAGGTGCTGGCAGTGATGTTCTGTGGTCGAGAGTGGTTGACGGTGGGCACATAGGTAGAAGTAGGTTAAGTCTTGTTTGTTCATGCAATTGCACTGGGAGCACATGTAGAGTTAGAAGGGATTGACCCAGCTTTGGAGAGCCTCAAGGAGGCTCAGGGAAGGGAGAGAGGCCTCGTAGGAGCTCAGAGGTAGAAGGAGAAGCCAGAGTGAGTGCGGTCATGGAAACCTAGGAGTAGTGTTTGTTCAGAGACTGTACCTGAGACAAAGACCAGGTGTTTCTGATATGTTTGGCACAGGGTAGCTTCTGACCCTGGGAGGTGCCAGTGAGTAGTGGAGATGTGCAGCTTATTCTTTTAGGAAGCTTTGACATGAAGAGAAAGGGGTAGTAAAATAGTTAAAAGAAAGGAATAGAGCCAGAGTTGGTTTTCTGTGTATGTATATATATTTTATGTAAGTTTAAGGAGAGATTTAAAATATAAGGAAAAGAAGTAACACTTGAAAGAGCAAATATTCAGCAGATGAGACTGTGGTGTCAAAACCATAAAAAGAGGATTATCCTTGAAGAGGATTCTAAGGTTAGTACAGATTGAAAACCACTAGTGGCATGAGTATCAAAGAAAAGGGGTAGTTTTTATACGTACGAAGTGCAAAATAAAGGAGGGAATGGTCTGGAAGTAACAGCAAGGAGCTGTTAGATAGCATCATTACCTCTGAGGAAAGGAGAATGAACAGTTTTCACAGAAAAGGTGATTAGAGTTAAGTCCGGAGTGTAGATAAGGAGACAGGACATAAAGAAGCTTTTTAATAGCCTGGGGGTGTCAGGATGCTTATAGGGCTGAGCAATAAGCCAGAAGGTGAGTAAACAGCTAAACAGAAAGGGTTTGAGAAGCTAGCAGTTCCAGATGGGGCCTTAGAGCATGCTTGTAGCTTGTGACTTAGCCTTGAGCGATCGACGGGAAAGAGGGGAAAAATGATTTGGGAAAGAGAGACAGTTGGTGCTAAGGAAAAACAGGCTGAAAAATCTGCTCTTATGTGAGGTTTCAGGGCAGTGGAAGCTGAGAGGTCCCAAGTGACTTCTGAGCACTGAAATTAAGGATCTCAGCAGGTGAGGTTGTGGAGATAACCTCTGGAGGGATCTTTTTCACTGAAGGAGAGAGAGTGGCTAGGTAATGGTGACAAGGATTTGGACCTTGGTGGAATTAGCGCGTACACTCAGTGACCTAGAAGAAGGTAGGTCCGTTTTGATAGAATACATAAGGTCTCCAGGATCTTCATTTTCTATGGCCTTTGAAAAAACAAAACAAAATCAAAAAGAGAAAAAAACAATGAGCAGATATAACACTCCAGAGTAATTATTTCAGGGATCTCATTTCTGAACATTCTTTGACCTGTTTTACAGTGCCAATTTAGTGAAATTTACCATGGTGTGTTCTGTATATTGTGAATACAGGTGTTCTGTTTTTAAGTATTTGGTTGGCTAAAAACTCTGTATGTTTTTTTCCATAAAATACACATTTTTCATTTCCACCAATAACTTCATTGATTTGGATATTTTGAGTGTGTCAGCTGTCTCCCTCATGGTATAACATTGATTGTTCTCAGTTAATGTCTCAATTTGATCACCGTCGACTTCAGCTGGTCTGCCTGACCATGGGGCATCGTCTAGTGAGCAGTCTCCAGCATGAAACTTCTCAAACCACTTTTGACATGTTCGATCAGTCACAGCACCTTCTCCATACACTGAACAGATCATTTTATGTTTCAGTTTCATTTTTACCTTTCTTGGAATAATAAAGCATAATATGCCAAAAGTGTTGCATGTTTTCTTCCATCTTCAATATAAAAATGGCTACACAAAAATTCACCAGTTTTGATGTGTGTTTTTTTTTTAATGCACGCTGATATGGCAGCTATCACAATGCAACGTAATAAAATTGTTTCAAATGAAGTAGACAACTAAGTGTACCTGGAGCCATCTTATGGGAAAAAAGGCAAACTTTTTGGCCAACCCAGTAGAATAGACTGATTATCCTTACGATAATGCTAAAGGCCTCTTATAAGATAGTTATTGATATACTTAACAACTTTTTAGGATTCTTACATTTACTTACTTGCCTACTTCAAGTACTATAGCAGACCTATCTTTGGTGATTATAGAAGTGTTGGTTTTTGTTTTTCTGAGTAGTTCTCTCTCATAATTTTATACTTGTATTTTATATCCTAGGGAATATTATACTTGATTTTCAGATCATTAAAATGTTGATGAATCAGATTTTCATGTGCATATGCTAGACTTATTTCAGCTGTCAAACATTAGAAAACCTATGAGAACATAGTTTATAGAAGACACTTAATGATTAAGAACTTAAAAATATTGTTCATAAATGCTTTCAGAAACTCCTTATTATAATTTCTTTTACATCTTTAGAGCTTTATATACCAAACACATTATGAACGAATTAAACATGAAATTGGAATGAGAGTTGAAACTGACAAGGATGTTGAGGTAGCAGAAAGTTGTCCATGAGTTTGTTATAGATAATATTTTGGGTTTTCTTAAATCAGGAAATTTGCTATGTTATGTCAAATCTTACATAACTGTGTTTATAGATATTATTTTATATGCCACTAAAAAAGCAAAAACATTCTAGTTACCATTATAAGCCACATTCCAGTCAGATGTTAAAATACGTATAAATAGCAAAAGGAAAAACATGAAGAGGTGAAATATAGTGCATAACAACAGCGAAGATGATAGTTGTGTAATAAGGTAAGAAAACTCTTTGGGAGAAATGATTATAGCCTTTTATTGGTATTTTTTTCTCCAAAAGAGTATCATATAACTTTATACATATTTATTCTACTTCCATAAGAAAAATATATTTTATTTCAAACAGATGATAGGTAGTGTTCTGTATAACTTAACCCTCCAACACTGAGCCACATGACGATGTCTCCATTTGAACTTTTCTTTAAGGAGCCATCTCATACTGAAACAGGACACAGATGACTGAAGGGTGTTCATAGGCAGGGCCACTAGACGTCTCCCCTCTGTATGTCACCTGTGCCATGGCGTTTGCCTGAAAGGCAATTTGTCACGTTCAGAATTGCGCTGCCTTCTGTTGACTCCTCAGCATCCCAGTCCCCAAGTCTGTCGGTTGCTCTTTATTTTCAGAGACAGATAAGTAGGTAGAATTGATTCTAAGAGTTTTATAATTTTCAAACTTTTAAAAGCTTGTATGGGCATTGTAATTCTGTTACATATCATACACTTTTTATTATACTTGTCATTGAGAGTTTTTTAAAACTTCTGTCACCCCTTATATTTAAAGAACTTACTTGCTGGGCAAACATCAGGCAGAATTTGTTTTTGAAAACTATCTTACATGGGTTTTCTATAATTTTTTAAGTTATTTCCTAATATTTTCATGCCCCTCAGTTCATTCCAAGAATGGGGAAGATTATTTTATACGCATGTTTCTTGATGGTTCTCTAAAATGGATGGTTCTATTCCAGACAGAGTTGTTAAGGACAGTGCTGCTGCGGCTTTCGTGTTGGTGGGCTGCTTTGCACCCCCATCTGGAACCGCCTTCCTGTGGGCTGGCTCCACCAGTCAGTGCTGCTCCTGGGCAGGTGAAGCCTGAGGGAGAGAGGTGGTTGGTTTATTGCCTTGATGTCTCCATTTTTGTGCAGAGATTTTCTGGGGATGCCTAAAGAAAAACTACAGCAAAATAGAGCTTTCAGTTAAAAAAAAAAAAAAAAGGAATGTCCCAGACATATTTTCTTCCCATTATTGTCCCTCACCTCATAGTATAGCCATTCTTTTTATACAGGAAGTGTAACACACTTTTATTCCAATTTAGTACATCCTAGAACCTGTTGTTGTTGGAATGTTTTTAATATCTCAAAAGCATGTAATAAAAAAGATTTGGGAATTGCTGATCTGGAATACTACTCTTTATGTATATATCAAGGTATAATGTTACTTCTGATTAGAACTGTCTTTCATAATACTCCACCTTGCATGATGCTTATTATAATGTCCACTGTTACCAATTCTAGAATTTCATTTCTACTTTCTTTTTAAAGATTTTTTTTACTTATTTCTTTTTTAGAGGGGAAGGGAAGGAGAAAAAGAATGAAAGAAACATTAATGTGTGGTTGCCTCCCGCATGCCCCCAACTGGGGACCTGGCCTGAAACCCAGGCATGTGCCCTGACCGGGAATTGAACCCATTACCCTTTGGTTCACAGGCTGGTACTCAATCCAATGAGCCACACCAGCCAGGACTTCATTTGTTTTCAATAGTACTGTTACATATTAGTTCAGCATATAGTTACAAAACTCATGTATGACACTATGCCAAACTCCACAGAAGGTACATAAAACCCCAGCTAAAAAGAGATTATAGCCTAATGGAGGGTGATGGTAAGACAGCTTTAGCAATCATTATAGTAAGAAATAGCAGTTGGGTGCTCTCCCTCTTTGGAGCATGCCCACACCTTTCTTCCCTCTCAGTCATACATCTTTATTTTCTGTCCTAAACTCTAAGTGTCCACACAAAACTTGCAGCCAGGAAGGCAGTGGCAGCCTGTCTCAAGTCAGCCCCCCAAACCTATCTCCAAGGCCCCCTTTTTCTTCTCAATGAGCTGACAGCAGCCCCTCATGGCTCACTTCTTTCCTGAGACGTTTCTGAAGAGCCAAAGTAGCCCCACCCAGGCTCTCTCCTTTTGCTTCGTCTGTCCTAAGCCAGTCCTTGTTTCACTGTCCCCAGCTTTAATAAATATACTCTCAAAAAGAAAATAGCAATTGATTAGAGATATAGGAACTGTAGATGAAATGATGTGTTAGTCAAGAGTAGTAAATGGACAGATTCAGGAAAGCTACAGGCAAGAGAAACCGTTTTAGCTGGGCCGTGAAAGACAAATCGGTGTTTGGTATTGCAGAGCTGGGAGTGGGAAGGAGATGCCACGGGAGGGCTCGCCTGTGTGAGCCATGGCACCAAAGCAAGAATACGGTGCACCAAATACAGCACCAAAAGCAAGACACCGAATATGGGGACAGTAGTGAGTTGCTATCTGACGGAGCATGAATTATGGGGAGGGGATATCGAGAGCCTTACACAGCAGGTGACTTGTTTGGCAAGTTAGGTTAAATTTCAAATTGAAGAGATTAGACTTTTGGAGACCTGAAAATAACACAAGGAAGACTTGCTTCCAGGGAGGTTAATGTGGTAACAATATTTGAGATGGGTGTACCAAGGCAATGCAGTGATTCAGGTGAGTGTTGCCAGGTGAGAAGGTTTTAAGTCGTGACACTGACATGAAGTAGAGGACAAGGTAGCTCCTAGGAGGTGTTAGAAGCCAGGAGAGGATGGGCTCAGAAATGACTCTCATTGTTGACATGGTTTAAACTCACGTTATTAAACAGAAACACAACTCAATTGCTATAAAATGGTTAAGTTTTCTCCTTATTTTTAGTTCTAGAGCCAGTACAGAAGCCTCATGAAGGTCCTGGAGAAATGGGGAAACCAGTTGTCATTCCTAAAGAGGATCAAGAAAAGATGAAAGAAATGTTTAAAATCAATCAGTTCAATTTAATGGCAAGTGAGATGATTGCCCTCAACAGGTCTTTACCAGATGTTCGGTTAGAAGGGTAAGTACTTAGTGTGGTCCTAATAGTGTTTAATTTAAATGAAAAGTATGTTCTGAATTCCTAATAAATTGCGTGTTAGTGTTAATTGTTCCTGAAGTGAATGTTATATCACTAATTTACTATGTACCCCACTGAAAAATAATTAAATGGTGATAAAATAATACCTCAAGTTACTATGGATCATTAGGACTATGTATTTCAGGCTTTGGAAAATAATTACTTGTCTTAATAGGTTAAGATGGTAGGAGGTTTTAAACTTCATTATTATTACCAAAATATATTATCTACTTTTTACAAAAGATTCTTTTGAGTTTTCTGTAACTTAAAACAGTGAAGTGTGCAGTTGTAAGTACAGACTACTAAATTTTTTCATACACACATACCTGTCATCCCAATCAGGATGCGGAACACTTCCATCAGCCTTGAGATTTCTCTTATGTTTCTTCTTAGTCAGTGGTCCCACCCCGAGAGGTCGCCTTGGTTTCGACCTTCCTAACCGTAGATGAGTTTTGTCCTTTTTTTGAACATTTTATATGTGGATCCATACAGAATATATTCTTTTGTGTCTTTGAAATCTATGTTGTTGCATATATCAGAGGTTTGTTTGAACATTGATAGATATTTGGGTTGCTCTCATTTTTTGACTTATGAATTAAGCTGTTGTGACATTTTTGTGTGTCTCTTTTGGTATGTATTGGGGGACTTAATACATCAGTACTTAAGCTGCATTTCTGTTTGGTATGTATTGTGGGAAAGAAATGGCTTATGTGTTTATATAGATTAGCACATGCTGCCAAACATTTTCCCAAGATAGTTGTACCAGTTTACACTTCTACCAGCAATACACTGCTCCATACGAAGAAGGTAATACAAAGTATCTGGACTAGAGGACAACAGGCACAGTTGAAAAAGCAAGGGAACTGTAGAAGACACTAGTGAGTTAAGTGAGCTTATACATTGCTGATACCCCTAACTCCCGTGCCGTCTATGGCGCCCGTCAATGCCAGATCTGTGCCTTCCCATCTAGGCAACAGACTGGAGGATCTCTCAACAGAATTGGACTAGCCCTAGAGACGAAAACATACAGACACCACCATCGGAGATTGTGCAGTTTATGGCACAGACTGATCACTCTGGTAGAAAATCATAGTACAGCAAACCTCACTCTTACATTCAGAGCTTATATTCAACTTTCTGATCATCCATGTGTATAACAAAACAGATAACCAAGAAACACTAGACGTCACAGGAAACCCTCAAAAATGAAAAGTGTAGTTTAGAGCAAACAGAAACAGCAACTTGAAGAAACCAAAGAGTATTCAGGGGAAAGGCTACTTATAAAGAAATACGTAATAGTCCCAATGATATAAGAATACATATTACAATCATAAAACAAGAATAGGTTGCTATTGAAAAGGCTACACTGAGAGAACCAACTATAGCTTTTACAGATTTTTTTAAAAGAAGCAGCAAAAACTCAGTAGCAAGTTGGGAAGAAACTTTCCATGAAGATGGGCCAAAGAAACAAAGTGATGGGCAATAGTAAAAGCAAATTAAATTGAAGGGACAATGGAAGAGGACTGTCATTTGATTAATAGGAGTCTCATAGAGAACAACAACGAAATGTGGTGGTGCGGGGGGCGGGGGGGGGCGGGGTATTTATCCACAAAATTTTCCAGACCTGGACGACCCTGGTTTTCAGAGTGAAAGAGCCTGTCGTGTTTTCAGGACAGCAGATGAAAACAAACTGTGCCCAAGGCTCTGGGAATTGTAGAACACTGGGGATCCTCCTACCCAAAAGACCTATAACTTAGACTTTTAATAGAGAAACTGTAGATTTCTCTAGAGAAGAAAGCAGGTCACAATCAAAGGATCTTTACTCAGAATATCTTCCAACTTAGCAACAGCTCTGGAAACAAAGGAGCAAAATTCTAAGGGAAAATATTTTCCAGCCTAGAATTTTATATCCATTTAAACTTACAGTCAAATGCACAGGTTAAATAAGGACTTTTTTGGAAATGCAAGGTCTCAAAACACTAAACTGCCACACATCTTTCCTCGGGAAGTTCCTGGAGAGTGTGCTTACCAAATAATGATGCAAACCACGGAAAAGGAGGACACAGGATGCGGAAGACAGGAGCCCCAACGTGTGTGAGAGATGCTGGGAGTCCCTGGAGGGTGGTGAGGGGAGAGCCCTGGGCGAGAGTTGTGTGGGCAGAGAGGCAGCCTGCCCAGACAGAAGTGGGTTAGAACACACACTCGGGTAGAGTTTTGAGATGCCGACGTTGTATTTCAGAGAGCTGAGTGTCTTTAGAAAAGATTTGCACACTTGGTGGAGAGTGTGGGATTGAATTACTAATAAGCACATAGAAAACCATACCAAGGAAAAAACTTAACACAATCATTAACTCCAGGGAAAGCTTTTAAAAGTTGTTCAAAAATAACCATAGCTTACTACACAGCAGAGCTGTGAGTGAGTCATAATAAAGTAACCATTGAATACTGTGCCTGTAAAAATTAAACTGAGGAGAGAGAGCGTGTCTGTTCAGCAAATTGGTTAAGTGGCGATCAGTCAAGAGAAGCTTCAGTGTAACGTTAGGTTTTGCAAGCTATGTATACTTTCCTGAACAATTTAGGAATTATTGAAGAAAGCTGGAATCGTCAGGGAAGCCTACAATTAATTTAATAACATCTATGTTAAAAAGAGCCTTGACTATTATTTTTTCTTATAGAGTTATTTTTGTAATTATAGTAATTCCCCTGAGCACATAGCCACTCTCAACACATTTTATTAAGCATTTATGTGTTTTTAATCTTTTGTGCGTCTCTTGAAGATCCTGTTATTAATTAACAGCCTTTAAGTGTATTAGAAGGCGCCAGCTTTTGGACCGTGAAGGACTTCACGACTAGAGAGCAGTGTTGAAATGGTGTGGCACATACGCTTGCACACCGGATTTCGGGCCTGGTGCGGGCTCCTTATACTGGGACAAATTCTGTTTCCTGCAAGCTGCCCCTGCACAGTCCTTCCGGCCGACCGCTGGGCCTTTGTGGGACTGGGCTGCCCGTGACAGAGAAGCGGGCACGAAGTTACTGCTGCCTCTGAGTAGCCTTCTTATACCTTCTTGTTCCGTCTCTGTGCTGGTATCCTTTTTTAAAAAAAAATCATTATGGAAAATATCAAATGCATACAAAAATAGAGAAAATAGTATAATGAACCCTCACGTACTCATCACCTGCTCCAACAACCCCTAACAGCTTTGTGTAACACCGAGGTGTCCTTCTACAGTCTCCATCTTCTGGTATCCGTACCCGTGTGTAGTCTCTTCCTGTGTTGTTTTAGGGTTGGTCGGTAGAGCCAGTGGAAAGAACACAGTACAAGTGATGAGTGTCACTTTCAGGATTAGGTTATAAAATACACTGTGGTTTCCAATTTGGTTTTTTACTCTCACTTCGCTCTTTGGCTCTAGGGTAAACTAGCCGACATGACAGGCGCATCCCTATGGTTTATTGCCTTTTGTGATCAACCAGGTGAGTGAGATTAGAAGCAGATTCCCCAGTCCTGGGCAAAGACACAGCAATTGTAAATATTACAATGTGTTCTGAAAGATAGGTACTCATTAAAAAAGAAAGAAAAATTATGGTACCATTTTCATACCTAAAAAAGTATTAACAGTGATTCCTTAATAACATGAAATACCCAGTTTGTGTTCAAGTTTCCCTAGTCATTTCATGTATTTTTCTCTTTTTAAAAAAAATAGTGTTTGTATCAGGATCCAAGTAAGGTCTACACATTGCAACCTTTAGATATGTCTCTCAAATCTTTTTTTAGCCTGCAGGCTCCCTCTCTATCTTCTTTTTTCCCCTTGCAGTTTATTGTTTAAAGACCAGGTAGAGTGCCTTGTGGCTTTCCTCAGCCTGCATTTTGCTAACTGCATCACTGATTGATTGTGGTGTCATTGACTGTGTTCCTCTGTTCCCTCTTTCCTGTGGAGCGGTAGGTTAAAGATGTTTCATACTGATATCTTTGAAGCTAATACATTGTGTGCATGTGGTAGAAAAGGCCTGAAATCTGGTCCGTCATGTGCATCACCATTGGACACATCTATTATCTGTCCCATCTGTGTTCTCTTTTGGGAACTCTTGTTAGCCAGGCTTTGGACAGCTGGAATTGATGCCCTTAGTCTCACATTTTTGTCTTTCTCCTCTCCCTCTCTCCCTCTCTCCCTCTCTCTTTACTTCCAGGAAGAAATCCCAGAGTCTTTCAGCTACTTTCTTGAATTTTTTATTACTAAGTCTTTATCATTGCCTGACCTTTTAAAAATATAGACAGAAAAACTGTAGTATGCCATTTTTATACATATAAGGATTTGTGAGATATTTAGCATACCAGTGGCATTTTAATCATTGTAGTTTTTAGAGTAATTTTAACTTTGGTTTAAAAAAAATAATAGTCCCATGGGGCAGGCTGCTGTTAATGTACCTGAGAGAGATTGCTACAGCCCAGGATAATTAAGTGGGGTTTGAACCCAGGGCCTCTGACTCTTGAGTCCCTTCTTTCTCTGTGTAATTGCTGAAAATTATTTTCTCTCATTTTTAAAATTATTCCTTTTAATACTACATGAAATTCTGGAAACAGGTTAAAAAATCATGCATTTAGTAGAATTTTGTTTATTTTTTTATATCAGATAAATGTGTCTAGATGATTTTGATGAAATTATGGAAGTTGCTGTTTATAGCTGTTTAAATTACCCATAGGTTTTTTTTTTTCAGGTGCTTTCAGTAACTTTGATATTATTCTATAAAGACTAATTGGTAGTTCTTAAGGCTAATATGTATTTTGTTTCAGTTAAATAAAATTTTGCAAACAAAATATTCTAACATAAATATTACTTTTTTGTTCCTGTATTTATCATCTTGTAGTTTGTTTTCTACCTTCTTATGAAATGTAAATTTTTCTAATACAAAATTTTGTGAATTCCCTGACTTCTTTTGTTGTTTTATTTACTGCCTCAAAGACATGCGTAATAATTTGTAGTTTAAAATGTGCTTTCAAATATTTGTCTTGAAGTATTTTTTATTATGCATTTTCTTTTACTAGTGCTCTATCAGAAATTTTATTTTATTTTTT